>VOMN01020107.1:0-14651 GCA_014899125.1 Orchestia grillus
TAAATGGGAAACTTCATGTTTGAGAAGACTTACTTTTGGCACAGCTGACAAAGAGCTTCTCTGTGCAGTGACTTGTGTAAACCAAGGATCTGAGGGAACTTTGCTGCTGACTTCTTTGATGAACTACTTTATTCCTTACAACTGAAAGAAATGAAATACTTTAACATTAAGTAATCATTAAGCCTGAAATTCATAGCTTTCCATTTTCACGACATAAAAGGTACATTCAGTCATCAGACATATTGCAAGGGTGTAAAAGAAAAATCTAATTTTGTACATGAAAGCAAACTAGGAAGCCTTCAGCAAATGAATAAAGAAGCATTATTTTCAAATTTCAGTAAAGTAAAATGTGTCAGTTATACCATAAACAATTCCAATGCTCTGTCTAATACTTGGTGTATACACCATAACTTGGGCTTGAGGGTCAACATATTCGAAAATGAGACCAACAAAATTTGCCCAGCCCAGAAGATATCTCCATGCACATTACCTGCCACTGAATTAATAAACCTGATGAAGACACTACCTTACATTCAGGAGTGGCTTGTGGGGCTAACATCAAATTTCAGTGATATTTTCAGTTCAAAGCAATGGTTTACTTCTCAGTTTAGGTAATGGATATGATATACACAGCTTAGGTACCAATGAAATTTGCGGTATATTAACATAGCTCATTTGACCAGCTTGAGATGAACTCCTGCCTTCACTGAGAACTGCAGCACTCGGAGAAAATAGCAAAATTTGTTGAAGAGTGTGAATACTTTAATCAAAAATTTTGATATACAGTTTATAAGCATTGGCTTCTAGGCTTCATAAAATGTCATTAGCTGCATTAGCAAAAAGCTAAAGCATTGTAACTTCTTATCCTTCAAACAATTAAGGAGTGCACCTTCCCACAGAAACCACATGACCATTATACTGTCCCAAATAGAAATATGTTACCAATAACATTTGACACATCAGCATTTTATCTGGTGAGGATTGTCAATTACATTAGGTGGATCACCTAGCATGTCTTCTGCAATGCTCATTGGTAATAATTTTTCACACCTCAGAACACAAAGTATCCAGCTCTACATTTGTACCATAACATAAGTATTCATTCATGAGACTACTCGCTCCTCTTTCAGAGAAGCCTTCTATATGAGAGCAGTAAATTAAATTAGTAGAGTACAGGCATTTTTCTTAAGCTTAGTAAAAGTACAGAGTTTAGTAGCAGTAGCACTTAAGTCACTCGGATTAGGTTGTCGAAGAAAAGAAAGGATCATTTAGTATGGACTGTAAAGAAAAGGAAGCCTATGCACAAGCTGTGTTCTAGCACCCCATCTCCTGTGAACAGAACCAGCAAGTTACGAATGAAGAAGAAATGGGAATAAACAAATTAAAAGAAGCAAAGCATGCATGAAAGATGGAAGCCCCAAATGCCTATATATTAAGAAGGTAACATAACAATGCCCTCCTGGGGATGTCAATGTTCATACCATAGAATAGACCAACCTAGCTCTATTATCACCCATCCAATGCCTCCTATAGAGTTAAAGATCTAAAGGGCATGGTGTAATTAAAGCCTAAGTAATTCTTTCTTTGGTAAACATTCACTTTCAACAGGTGCACTGCACAGAACTTCCTATTGATTGTACAGCTTTCATTTTAGGCTCATTGGTGGAAACTGATTTGTAGAAGGCCAGGTTTTGAAGCATAGAAAAAAGTAAATGAAAGCATACTCAAATGGTATGATACTAATACAATGTTATGATGTACACTCAACAGAAGTTAAATCACAATTTTACAAGTTCATACTATTTATGCCAGCAGGTTATGTTATGTTTAATCAATTAAATTAATCTAATCTAACCTCACAATGTAAAGTAACTAGGAGAAAATACAAATAAGCTGAAAAAGACATATATGTAGGAGACAGGTTGTACAATAAAAACTAATTTTGAAACATTTCTCTTTTAGATTTAAAAAAGTTTTCTCTCTTGAGAAAAATATTTTTATGTAACTAGATTAAAATGAAGAGTGTACATTGAATAGAATATACTAAGAAATAAACTTAGTTTAGAGAAAATATAACCCTTTGCTTACCGACATCCTTAATATGAACTGATGAATTTTAAGAAATTGTCAGCAATTAATAAGAGATCTGAAAGTTACTCATGAGCAACCAGCCTCCCTTCTTATAGTTCATTAGGGGCAAATATATAAGCCCCTCAGCTCAGGCTCAATTGCTAAAATTACTTCCTGGCTGCAACTTTCATGAGCTACAACAAAAAAAAACAATTAAGAAAAATATATTCCAGGCTCATGAGCTTGTATTCTAAATAGTGTGATCTAAATAAATGAAGTGAAACTGTATAGCATCTCTTTCTAATAACAATCAATTTCATCATCAATAAGACTACATTTAGCTTCACAACAAAACATGAGAAGTAAATTTATACATATCAAGACAAAATTTAAAACTTACTCTTTATTAAGAAAAAGATTTTAAAATAAAGAGCCTAAAGTTCACAGACGTCACAACCAAGTTACCAACAATTAAGTGTAGGCTGTGGGCCTGTGCCGCCTGTCACAGGCTCACAGCCTTCCAACAACAATATGTTCCTCCCTTCCTAAGTTCTTATATTAGGCACAAAAGTACATGCTTTTAGACTTGCAGCTGCCATCAATTCATAAAATGATACCCTGTATGTATGCAATAAAACAGGAACACTAGATTTTACAAAATAATTAGCAGCATCCTCAAGAAACTGGATATTAATATACATATGAAAAATGAAGCTGAAGAGGGTTAAAACACTGGTGCACTAATTTACTGTCCTAATTTGAACCCTAAATGGAAGTTTCCCGAATACCGTTAGATCAAGATGAATAATTTCATATGAATAAAGACAGATCTAACCCTAAGCCATCTTCAAATAAATGCATTATAAATTGTGTAACAAAAAAATTTTTCCTTAGAAATATCTTAAGACAAGTAGCAAGTAATTACACAATTGCCACTGCACATCAAAATGAATAATTAATTATGGTACCGAGAAATTTTTGAAACGAGGCGGACATCTTCAAGTTAAAAGTTCTCATTTCCTTGATTATACAGCATAAACGACTGGTACATCCTCAAATGACACCATTTTGACTATCACTGCTGTTTAAAATAACGTTTGAATTTATAATCCAATTATTAAAATATTCATCATGTCAGCAGTTACCAAAATGAAGGACATTCTTACATTTATAAAAGTACATACCTCTTCAACGACAACTTTGGAAATAATGTGAGCGCGCTGGAACGATCCCCATCTTGTTTTCCATGCTGGTTCGCCGAAGGCAGATAAATGAGTTTGAATTTCGGTGGTCAAAAAATCCACACGGCCTTGTTTTGAGCACATCATAAAATGCTGATGCCGGGTGGGAACAAATTTTAAAAATGGATCTGAAAGAGAAGAGAAATATGGTTTATGTAAAAAGTGTGTTCGTTTTGTTTTTGTTAATTCTATGCTATGCATCTATGCTTTAAGCACATATGGATGAATTAACGATGTGTACATTATTTTTAAAGCTTCTGCAGGTAATATATTTTGACTTTGTTGAGAATCCCCAAGTATTTTGATACTTTAGAGCAGATATATGATATATGCTCTTTAAAGATCAAGTTTTTATCGATAATAATTCCTAAGAATTTTGATCAGTTAGTTTCTTCAATTTGTTCATCACCGATTTTGATGCACGGAAAATCTGCATTCCGTTTATACAAAAGTAGCATGTGCTTAGTTTTTTCTATGTTAATGCATATTATATTGGAGTTAAGCCACATTGAAACCTTTTGTAACTTTTCATTTATTCTATGTTCTATCACAACATTTGTAACAGGATTTTCATTGGGAAGAGCTACAGAAGTGTGCTATCGGCGAAAATTATATATTTGAAGAATGAGGTGGATGCAACAATATCATTGATGGATACCATAAACAAGAGGAGTGCCAAAACAGATCCATGGAGAACTTTATGACTCGTATTCATGATGTCTGAGTGAGCATTACCGATTGTAAGATATTGTTTACGATTAGTTATGTACGATCTGAACCAATTATGAGCAAGCCCTCTGATACCGTAGTAATTAAGCTTTGACAGTATTATTTTGTGATCAACACAATCAAAAGCTTTACGAAAATTTAGAAATACTGAAAATAAAAACGTTCCGTCGTCTATATTTTAATAAAAATATTGCAGGTGATTGAGAATGGCCCGCGTTGTTGATTTTTTGGAACAGAAGCCATACTGTTTGTTGTAAAGAAATGTTTTCTGTTCAAAATAGGAGTCCAGCTATTTGTAAACAATTTTCTTAAATATTTTACTAAAGATTGGAAGGACAGAGATAGGTTCATAATTTTTGACACAGGTTTTCTCACCACTCTTGAAGATGAATGGGAAGTCACAAGAGAAAGATAGTGATGTGAGGAGAGAAGGGAAAGGAGAAAAAGAGGTGAAGTAATAGTTAAGAAGAGAAAGAATACAAAGAAGAAAAGACATATGGGTCGGAATACTTGCTCCTATAGGCATATGTTAGTTTTCTAAACACTTGTTTGGAGGTTTTTTGATGCGCTGCTCGAGGAAGTCGTCCAGGTCTGAGAGCGGGTTGAGTTCATGAGGGACTGTCATTTGTTCATTTAAAGTAGGCATTGTAGAATAGATAGAGATGTTGCCGTTGTGTGTTCTGACGTATCCATTCTTGTCCGGAAAAATTTTCCTTGCTTTTCTTAGGACAAACATTATGTGTACCCTCGGTGCTATCAGGAATTTGTTAACAAAGAAAGATGGTTCATATTTTCGGCAGGCATCCAGGATCGCCTGTTTTTGTTCATGTCTGGTTAGTTCGAGAACGATACTTCGGCTGTCAGGGTTTCCAGAAGTATTTTTTTCCAAGTCTAGTAGCCGTGGTGATGTCCGAGTCTTGAATGCCAATTTTTAGTTCATCTCTCATTAGCTTGCACACAGTAGATCTACAGTTATTCACGTCGCCAGTGTTATTTCATAGTTTCCCCGGGACTCCTTTGTGAACGAGTTACGTTTTTTTTGCGAGCTCATCGTTTCTTTCTTCCTTTCGAGAAGGCTTACACGGTGGACTAAGCCCCTCATAACATCGTTTTGGTCTTTGATAAAAATACGGGCTCGTTCAGTTAAATTTTTAGATATTTTTAGAACCTCTACCTTTAAGTCATTAATTTTATTTAGGAATTACTTGATCATGGTATCGGAATGTCCTATAATAATGGTGACAATTTGTTGGTTTTCCTTTTAGAGCTGGTAGATATTCGGAAACAAAATAAAGTCAGACTCAACGGTTTCACTTTTTTTGCAATGATTTGACTCAACACCCGCCATCTTGAAAGGAGCGAGCTCCCTGGCTGTATTGAATTATTTTTTATTTCCGATTTGTCACACTGTTTCGTTATATTTCGCACATAGTTTTTATTGAAACACACTTATTGGATGTTCATGGGGAGTAAGCACTTGCACATTAGAACAAGATTATATCATCGTCACGTAGTGCATATTTTGTTACGCGTGAACAGCACACGCGACGTGTGAAACAAAACGTGACAAGAAATTCTTAATGCAATGAAGATTTTTTGTAAAGAACATGTAATTAAGAAGTAGGAATAACGTATGGATAATTTTTGTAGATTGTGAGGATATCCTATACACGTGGATGTGTTTTATGACCAACTGTATTTTCCAAAGGTGACCTCCCGTGTATGACGAAGTATTCAATTTCTTTATACATAAAGAATTTAAAATTCGTCGAATATATGAATCCATCCCATCGCAGAGTGCGATGGCACTCAGATACCTCGTAAGAAATAATAGTTTGCAGTATTAATGTGATTTGCATCTTTCAAGTGCCAGTGTATCTTTAATTGATTCACTGCATTCTTACTAATGTTATTGCTAAGCTATTTACCATATCATGTGTCATGTCTGTTATGTACGTCACTCTTGAAGTAAATGACTTTTTCTTACAAACAAAACAAGTTTGCACAGTGCAATCGTTTACTCATCTCCCAACTTTAATATACGTTTCGAACGAACTACATAGATGGTGCGAATCGGCAGAAATTCTTAATCGTACTACAACTCTAATTTAAATTACAGAAGTCTCATTCTGCAAAATTCATAGTTGGTTCGACTTTTTTGTTATCACTTTGAAGTCAATCTTATGTATAGAGAATCTAGGTCCCAGTAGGCCATTTCTGCGTCATAATTTTTATTTTAGGATGCATGCATAAAGACCACACAATGCTTATGAATTAATATTTAACTTTTCGTGCCTAGCATTGAAACAAAAATCACAATTCGAAGTTTCAATGCGACTTCCACCCGTAATTTTAAAGTTGTAGTTTTACTGATCACAATCAGAAGTTTCATTGAGACTTCCGCATATTACGTTTAACGCTGTGATCTTACCGATTAAAAATCCGATTGTTATATGCTTTGGATTTGACTCATCGTGTAATAAGTTATTTTTTATGGTTGAATATTGCATAAAATTACATAAGGGGATTCATTGATGACACCCTGAGCATATCTTCGTCGATTTAGTTCACAGTTAACTGGTTACAAGGTTCCAACTAGTTTGTAGTACATGAGATATTTGGAAGAAATTGCTAAGCAGTTAGTTATATGTAAGGGCTCCTTCAGATGTCGACCCTGATTTCATTCAAGGATTGTATTTAAGTACCAAGACTGCATGAATATGTAGCAATTAATCGTCCAGTGACTGATAGGACGTGAATTGCTTGAACATTCAAAATAAATGATGGCGTATAACTCCATATAACAAAATTTTACTTAATTAGCACCCGCGATTGATGTTAGGCCGAAGTGTGACGAAAATGACCCATAAAATTTGTGAATGATTTTCACACACAAATTAAAATTATGTTTCTCAATGCTGTTGAAGCAACTGTAAAGTTTTTTACTCCATATGCATTGGCTCCATAAAATACGGAAATTGATTGAAAAAACCTGTTTGATGAAATGTAAAAGTACGAGAGAAAAGTGAAGTCACCGGTTGTGGCTGAGTTCTGTTGTCAACATCAAAGTAATCGGAATAACTTACGGTACCTTCGTGGATGTGGTGGATGTTCTTTCTCGAATTAAATTATTTTCGTGACTTTTCCGCACCGTCGAAAATTGAATTAATTGGTTATTCATTGATAAAACATGCAAATTTTTACGTGTGGCTTAGATGTATGACCCATTTCCACTTTATATGTTGACGAAAATGTCACACATTACTGTAAAATATAAGCAATAAAACATTTTATTTTTGAAATATCACGTTGTTGCGTCTAAAAGGGATCAGACTACAATGAAATTTCAGCAGCAAAATATACACAAATTTTTTACGTGACAGCTGCAAATGTGCCTAATTTTCCAACAAATGATAGCACAGTATCAGTATTTAAGTACTGAATACACTGCGACCGAAATATTATAGCGGGTACCTTCCTCCAAACCTTGTACGATGCTCATTACATCTTGATCTGCTCTATATCCCCCTAGCGGACACCTTGATCCGAACTTTGATCGAAAACGGAACCTCGGGTTACGCAGGGGATATGAGTTCGAATCCCCCGAGGGAACAAGGAAAAGAAGAACTGTTAATTAGACGGAAGCGAGTAGGTAAGTGTTTGACTACAATGTTAATAAGACACCTCCGGATAATTCGTTCAACCGAATTCGTTGGAAATTTACCAAGAAACCAAAAATCTGTCACGTAAGTAATTAAACACAGAGCAAACAGCTTGATGGTACAATTCTAAAAGCGCAAAAGTAATGTAGGAATTGCGCTCGATAAGAATGTCATAAATTTGAAAAAAATTATTTACAAAATTATTTTTGTGGAGGAGTGTCATGACTTACCATACTTGTTATCCTGAACAAATATCCGAGATGATGTAAAACGTCTTTTAAATGTTCTAAGTGTTTTATATCTATTAACTATAATGTACACTGTTCACACAGGAAATAATAGATGACCCTTTTGAACCTAAAAAGGTTTCAAACTCATGAACTTAGTGACTCCCGTCAATGCGATTAGAACTATGAAATACTACCCATTTCGTATTTTTGATGGACGTCAAAGTTTGCCACTGTAATTTTTCACACAACCTCATATGCAGTCAAAATTTGATTTCGATGAAATTGTTCATTGTTCGAATGAAACTCACTCACCGTCGATGTCTAGCTAAGTTCGAATAGTTATTTCTTGAAGGAACCAAAAAACCTTTAAGGACGTAAAAGAACCCTAGAGGCAATAGAAGAACCTTGAAGGAAATAAGAAGAACCTTGAAGGAAATAAGAAAAAAAGTCAGTCACTGATCGAACTGACGGCCTTCTGTTGACCCAAAGCGTTACGACGCTGCAATCGGAAACGAAAACAAGTCAGAAAATTATTCTTTGGGATCAGCAAAATCTGGGGAACCTTGTCAAGCGGGTTCGAGTTCTACAATGGTAAAAATATTCTTTCAGAATTCCTTACGCGCTACAAGGCGTAGAAATATTATATGAAATGTAAAACTTAATATTTACATAGAAATAACTTCCTTGATGTATATCTTACCCCATAAAAATTATTCACATCTAATACGAATTCTCTCAAGATCCCACAGGGAATTAGAATTTCAAAAAAGAATACTGATTTAATTTTGTCATGTAATGAACAATAGTTTAGAATGATAAATGATTCAAAACGCGGATATAACTTCGAACAGTCATGTCATTATGAACTTTCACATTCAGTCGAGCTCTCTTTAGGGTTGCGTTTGTTAACATTCCCCTCACCCTTTGTAGCGACTGACAGGGTCTATTTGTCCCATTTCATAAACATGCTGCTACTTTTTTGTGGAACGCAAAAGCAGCCTCATCGCAGAGGTATATGTATAAGGCTGTAAATAGTTTCTCGTACAATGCGAAATACAGCAGCAATGCAACAATACTTCGGTCACTTTTATTGGAAAACATGATGACAGAAACAAGATCAGTGCAGTCGCGTGAGTTGATGCTTCTTCAAAGCTGGAGCTCGGCTCAGGAGGCCACCGAACTCCTCGAAATTTGGATCAATAAGGCTAGCGGATGTGAAACTGAATGAGTATGCACAAATAAACTATAAAGTTTATACTGATGCTCTAGTTTTACTACTCTAAACGAATGGTTCGTTTGAAGACGTGTCTGTTGAACAGATTTCAAGATAACTCTTCGCTTGCTGACCTCATATCGAGTTATCTTGACCTCATCCTATGTTTGAATATGAGTCCTCTCACCTGCTGAGAGACTGTTGCCGTCATTGACGGGGGTAAAACATCTCATCGATCGCCGTCTGTTGATCCACCGGCGAGCTTAAGAAACAGCTATCGATGGCTCAGTCGCTTTGCTGCGGACACTGAAAGGTCCTCAGGGAAATCATTTAGTGGCCATAAGCTTCCCGTACAATGAACGCGCTTGGGGTCATCTCCTAAGGTCGAAGAAACAAGTTCGGGCGGTTCGAAAAAATGAGATTTCAGTGATGAGAAGTGGGGTTGGGAGGCTATGTTCCATCAAGATTGCAACAGCTATGAACGCAGATTCGCAAAACAAAGTAAATAAATGACCAGGAATGAAGGAATGAGATTTTGTTAAACAGTTTCAGTATGGATGTATTAAAGGATAAACGTGAATTCTCCCTATCTATGAATGAACTCTGCAGTTATCCGAGCAAATTCTCTTGAAAACGCTTTAGTTTCGTCAATAGCTGTGACAACATGGGTAAAATTACCATTAACTTTGTATGTAATGAACTGTGGCGCATTGTCTGGTCATATTTAGTGGTTTGTTTGCTGTGACAGTCCCTCCGAAGTATGCTGCAAGAGAGATCCTATATACTGTCACGCACTCCGGCGCGCCTGCCGCACGAACCAACTCTCTTATTTTCATCTTCGATTCGGACACTCAAGATTGGAAAATTCAGGCTATGAAGGTTTTTTCATGGATGTATAAATGAAATAGAGAAGTATTGTGCAGGGTGACCCTCGAAAAACGGACACAATGTTTTGAGGACGACTAGAATATACTTCCGAAGAATTCAAAGAAAGAAACACTAACGAAATCAGTGCACTAAAAAAAAGGTCAGCAGTTAATCAAACGAGTTATTTCATCGATGCGATCAGAGCTCAAAAGTGCGTTGACAGAAATGGACGATGTGTGGAAGGAATTGGAGCTTAAAACATGATCCCAACATTTTAAGAAAATGATTTACCACATAGTGGTTGTAAGGATTTATTTTTTAAAACTTAAATTAAAGTTAAATTGTGGAGAGCAGATTTTTTGCTTGACTTACCTTCGCAAAGATGTTTCTGACCGCCTTCAGTTGAGTAATTACGGATTTGAAATCGTTTGAGTCGTAATTGCACTTGAAGATATTTCACGAAAACATATATAAGTTGTTGAAAAGCGTTCAACGAAAAATATGGTCGAAACAGAGTAAAAATGCAGAATATATTTTTGAATTACATTAATTCCATGTAGGGTTGCGGTTTCGTGGGGCACTCTCTGGGTATATGAGGGAGGGCTGCGTAGCGCAAGTGGTAGCGTGCTGGCTTCCTGGCATGGGAGTCCCCAGTTCTATTCTTTACTGGAGTATTTCTCTTGGGAAAAGAGGGTAGCATCTGATATTTCTAGAAAGCGGCATACCAGTGTGGTCCGAGATGAGATGCTTGAAGTACTTCAAAGAAATCAAAGGAAAAATAACCTGTTAGGTTCCCATTTATTACTCTTATTTATTACTAATTGTAAGACCTCGTGTTCAGTGACCTCGTGTTCAGTGATTTCGTGTTCAGTGACCTCGTGTTCAGTGACCTCGTGTGTTCATTAGTTATGATGAACTGATTTCGGCTCGGACGACAACATTCCCACTCGCTCTAATTGCTCAATTAAATTAATCTTTGAACAAACGTTCCTCGAGCGCAGGAAAATGGCGTGCAAAATACCGTATTGGGGGCAGGAAATGTAGGTCAGAGGCACGCGCTCCAGTCAATTAGAGCTCCACAAAACCTAATAAACTTCAAAAAGTTGCTCTACTGCGTTGAAATCGATGAATTTCGGCCTATTACTTCTAAATGAAAAAGAAAACTGTTTTTCTACCATCACTCGGAACGTTGCAGCAATGAAGTTCATAAACAATTTCGAGCGCGATACTTATTTATAAGCTCTTGTCGTGTACATACGTCATCGCGAACGGAAGATGCAAGCAATACAAGAAAAAATGGAAGAAAAAATGAAAGAAAAAAAGAAACATCGTACATTCCGAAATCATTCACATGCAAAAGCTTGGTTCTACTCGGTTTTCCAAGCAGAAAGACTACAACCTGGAAAATACGAGTGGACGTCACGTTGAGACTTTTACTCGTGATTCTTCATTCACAGGCCTGTCAAGCAGGCAACAGCGCGGCCTACTCTAGGCAACCGCCTTCAATGTGGGCCACAATTGACCTTGCCGTCTATTTTTGTGAAAATCCGTCGGTGTGCTGCCGGTGAGAGCTCAGAATCTTTTTCTAAACAGAGCTAACGAGCTCACTTTTTCAAGAAATGTTCAGCCGCATCCATGTTTCAGCACGTATGGCAATTTAAAATGATGTTGCGTAGAGACCGAGGGGAGAAGAGGTTTGTCATCTGTATTTTTCTCACCAGAGTTTGTAACTGCAGCGTGCTTTTGCCTCATATTTACTTGCTAAATTTATATTTATTGATCTTGCTCTTGTCTCATCTTTAGTTGTTAAATTTATATTTATTGATCTTTGTTTCGCTGTGAAGTTTATTCGGAGTTGTTTCTGGATTCAGACTTCGCTATTTTGACCATCAAACGAGAGGTCATCGAACGCTGCTGATGCTTTTCTCACTCAAAACTCAAAGGCGACTGGTTACGGTACCCCTCAATTACTGATGAAGTTTTACCAAGTAAGTGACACTACTCATTGGTCAGAGTGAGCCATTCCAAACTAATTGTATAATTGCCTCAGCCGGAACTTTTTTACTCAGCATGCGTTTTTCTAAATAAATCACGCTTTCTAATGAAATATCGCTATCAAGGGTACCTTCTTACTTCTAGATTGGTTGGAGTCACTAAAGAGCCTTCCATAGGATCAGTCAATGTCAATATCGAAATAACTTTGATCATTTTTCAATTTATTTTGTTGTTTTTGAGTCAAGAAATCTACCAGACTATTTTTTTGAGTCTCTCCTTTGCACAGTTTTTGAACTTTATTTACACATGTTACGTATTTTTGGTTTGCACGGAAAGCTTGAAAACCTGACATATGTTTATGTATAGTTTCGTCGTCCTCTCACCAAGTCCAAATGACTATTTATAACTTCTGAGATACATATAACTGTTTAAAAATATTACTATTCCCCCCCTCAAAAAAATTGGCCCATACGTAAAGTTCCATCGTCTTCGTACCTCGTATACATAACTGTTTATAACGGTTAACAAGTATAAGTGCTTATAAATAAAACGTTTTATAAATGTAATTGCCATAGGTATAACTGTTCATAACTATTCACACGTAAAATTGTGACTAATACGTAGAGTTTCATCGTCTCTGAACTTCGTCGAAATAACTCTGGTTCATACACTTTTTAAGGGGGTTGGAAGAGGCCGAGGTCGATAAATAAATTTATTAGAGCTTTAATTAGAGATAACACTAACGAGTCGGGGCATAATTCTCCAGCACTTATGACCTGCAATTTAGCGTTCGCAATGCTCGTTTTAATTAACTTATTTAATTTAATGCAAACAGAGGGCGAAATCCTGCGCATGCACATTCAGGAACATATGTATGACTGTATACACTAGCTGAAGCACCGCGTCGAAAATGACCAGGCTTACTGCAAATGTTTATTCTTAAAATGAATTCTATTTTCCCAGGGTACCATGAAGCGGGTCATACATTTTCCTCATAGTTTCGTTTGAAATGAATCATTCATAACCAAACATTGTAAACCAGAATACTCTCATGATGAATTCTATTAATCAAAACGAGTAAAATTTTCTTCAGATTACAATTATTCATGACACGAAATTCAGTATCCTGTCTTCTACACTGCCGCATATCAGCGCGGCTGGATTAGATTAACATCAATTTTGTACTATATGTTTCTTCAAGTCACTCGTTAATATACAGGGTGTTACGAAAAAAAGAGGCGCAAAATTTCACATCTACCAGAAAGTGGCAAACTGAACACTTTTGACTGTGAAACTCGGTGAATTTTTTTTTTCGCCTTTTTGAAATATGAGCTGTTTAATGATTGAGAGGAAGAAATTTGAGAACCAAATTGCCCACAAATATTTTATTAATTCATTCACCTTAGAGCAAGTGTTCAAAATTACCACCACCCACATCGATGCACATGTGATATTTTCAACTCAAGAACTGCCGGATATTGTGGAAAAGGCCTGGCATTTCAGAAATGTCGCCAGAAACTGCCATAATTCTTGCCACGAGATCTTCCTGTTGTTCCACAGCTGTTGAATAAACAACCCTTTTCATGTGTCCCAAAAAATTGATGTGCACCGATGTGGGTGGTGGAAACTTTGAACAATTTCTGGAAGGTAAATGTATAAATAACTTATTATGGACAATTTCGTTTTCAAATTTATTCTCTTCGAACACTGAACGGCTAATATCTCAAAAAACAATTTTTACATAAACTTTCATACAGGGAAAAGTGTAAGGATTGACACTTTCTAGTGCGTATGAAATTTTGTACTTCTTTCCCCCGACACCCTGTACACTCACGCACACTGAAATTGCGGTTACTGCAATATTCGACCATGAAATGCTGATAGAGGCATGGAGAGGCCGGCCAAGTATGCAAACAAGCAACCCAAAAAATGGGCATTTTATATAATTAAAATACCATTTCGGAAGTGCATTGCATTAATTATTACGAATGAATTGTTAAATTCGGCTTTGGGAGAATGGAAAATGGCATATCGGTGTACATCAACTGACGAGTTTCTGTTCACGCATACTTTTTGTGACAATGTAACTCGAGCATGAATAAAATTTTCAGCTATAATAAAACTAAAAACGAGGGAAACGGCTGCCGGATGCATCCTTTTCCTAAAAAAACAGGAGAAGGACATAAATACAATGCTGAAACAAGATCTTAAAATGGAACATTTAAACCGCAAAGGTCATTTTCAACACACTACCGACAAAGAGATACGAAAATGACTGTGACACTGTTGAGGAAGTAGTTTTACAAAAAATATAATAAAAACACCTAAATTTAATCACCGAGAAATTTACAACGAATCAGCTGACTGCATATCATGTGAAAAAAAAAGGTTTATGTTTTGAAATTAAAAGAGACTCTAAGCTCTCATAGCTTCTACNTTATCAGTGCAAAAGTTTGCCAAAACACTGAATTAGGTGACGAGCTCCGCTCTTACCTAGCACTAATTCTTTTACATTTCCGACAGAGGAGAGGACGTCTCTACCTCCAAATTTCTTCAGCGCTGCCAGGAAATATTTCAGCTGTGTGCGGGGCAGGGCCAAATTGCGGGGCAGCATGGAGGTCGGAATGGCGCCCCGACGTGGCTC
>VOMN01020108.1:0-18987 GCA_014899125.1 Orchestia grillus
TTAGTTATTTCAATTAATGTGTTCATTAAAACCCGTTATTTATAACGGGCATACATACTAGTTGATAATAATATGCATATCCAAATATATCGGCATTGAAATGTTGTAAGTTAACATAGATACATTGCTGTTGATTTTATGAATGTATCTTATATATATGTATATATCTTACAATATTTTTTAGCTCATATCCCTTCGGAATATATCGGGATTAAACTGGTATATGGTATCACAGAATATAGATAGACAATATTATCAATTATTATATATCTATATTCGATATTTAGAATACCAGAGTAAGCCATCATCCCAAATGCGTCTGTCTCATACTTAAGAGACTGTAAAACTCTAATATTTATGAGAACTTGTAGTGATAATCTGTCCTAATCTCAATTGTGTCTTTTGTCTAAAAATGAAAAGATTTAAAAATTGGGATATGTGTTGGTATGTACCTTAATCATAAACTTTCTAATTGAAACTCTTTCGCATAGGTAAGAGATGTGAAAATTAGGACATTCATGAAAAAGTATCTCAGTCATAATCTTTTTAGGTGTTAGTCTTTCTGATAGTTAATAAATATAGAAATTCGGATAGTAATGTTCTATCCAGCTATCAATCTCCCTCACAGTTAGCAGAAATAGCGACCCACGTGATCTCCACGTACTTGTAACAAAGCATCACAGTGAACTTATTCCTGAGGTGCGAATTTTTGCGCTCGCCAAAACCGATCATTAATCACAACGCAAAAATTAAGTAAGCGCCGGAATCGGTTTCTTCCCCTTCAACTGCTCTACAACACCCGCAGGGTGCTCACCATCTACGAGGGCTACAAAGCAGAAGTGGAAAAAGAAGCCGGCACAGCTGGGACGGACAAGGACGTTAGGTACGACGGGCCGGTGGAGAGAGTGGGGTACTCCTCCAGGTACCCAAACCTGCTGGTGAGGGCCCCCAGTGACATAGAGGCCAAGGGCGCCTCCATCATGCGGTCCCTCATGATGGCCCTGGGGTTCAAGAGAGAGGAGCTGCGGTACGACAGGGATAACTACATCAACATCACCTTCACGAGAGTCAACGTCGCGCTGCGACGGATTTTCGAGAAGGTGCGCAGCACGAGTTCTATGGTGATGTACGTTTCGCTGTCGATCGTCGTGCTCGGTGTAGCTGATGTTGTCAAGATAGCCATGGTCGGTTGTTCACGAAGGTAGTTCTCAAAAGTGTTATGAGTCCTTGGATTTTTAGCTACTATTTCAATTAATCCTGAAAAGAAGAGCGCTGTAAAGATTATTCCTAAGTAACTGTCTTCAAAATCATTCTTCTCATTTTTCTATTATAAGTGCACTTCACTTTATACGACTGACTGTAGATTGTAGACTACTGTTGACCATAAACTAATGCAAGCCGTAGACCATAGTGGAAACCATAGACTACTGTAGACCATTAACTGTTACACACCATAAACTAATCCAGACCATAGACTACGGCAGACCATAGACTACTGCAGACTATAGACTAATACAGACCATAGAGTGCTACCCATCGTAGACTAATGCAGGCCATAGACTACTGCAGACCATAGACTACTGCAGACGATGTACTAGTACAAACACTATACGATTGCAGACCAAAAATTACTGGAGACACTGTATTACCGCAGACCATAGTCTAATGCAGACCAACAACTACTGCCCACCCTGCCCTACTATGCGGCTCTGGCTGCCTTTTTCTCGTGCCTCTCTAATTCCAGCTCCCATTCTTCCAGTCCTGGCGACTCAAAGTCCCCAGCTAACAAAAAACGCGGGACAAAACTATTGAGGGATCCACAAAACCTCACTCACTGTTTCACTCTTTCTATCTCAATAATTTCGAAACAAAAGACGCTCATTGATCCCATGTAGAAGTGTGGCGTAATTATTAAGTTAGGTGTGCGTGGTGACGCCTCCAACTCGGAGGCTATGGCTCCGTGAGTGAATTGTCTTTTTTACCTCATGTACACACTGACCGCCGCTTCAGGAGATGATGACGGAGTTGGATCAGAAGTTCCCCTACGACTCTTTGTCCGTGTCCCACATCACCAAGTCGGAGGCGAGTGTACTGGGAGTCGGCCTCGAGGCGCGTGATCCTATCAAGACCGAAATCAAGAATTCCCCAGACCACACCCTGTCCAAGGTAATAGTTTGGGGTGATATCCACTTTGTCTGCGACAATGGTTTACGGAAATTAGACCCATTGCTTCTCCGAGGTAATAGCTTCATCAAATAATTTCAAAAATGGATGATAATTTATCTTTTGAACATAGGACTTCGGAGTGCAGGTCATTCGAAAAATAATATACGAATAATAATATGTTCGAGATTGTTAAGCCTAGAAGTGTTTTAGTGTTCCTCAGTTCCGTTGTATAACGTAAGCAAAAGCTTAACTGTATGTTTGCCATTTTCATGATGTGTGCATCGCGTCTAGACCAGTCATTTTTGAGATAAAGGTATCAGTTAACATCTTATGATAACCATATTGATTATTATTCTCAGTTTATTTGAGTAGTAGTAGTGGTAGTAGCACTAGTAGTAGTAGTATAAATTGCAGTGCTTCAGTAGACGCATTGTGCCGCACCAAAGCAGAGGGGACCATTCAGTATAGGCTATGCATAGACAACGGAGAACCTACATATATAAAGGGTGTGTTGCTCTACAAGGTTCCTTACAGTAAAGAAAGTTTGAAAATAGATACAAGCAAAGTAGAAGCGAAAGACAGAAGACCCGGATGATTGGCTTAAGATGATATAACCTAATTGGGCCCCCTGGGGTCGCAGTCCTCATAGTATACGATAGACAAACTTAACTAATCAGACCCTTTTGCCTATCCAATGCCCCAAGAAGAGGGCACACAATATCCTTTAAAATATATTGGCTGAAATGGGGCACTTTTTAGGATGAAGGTAGTAGTTAATATCAGTCAGTTACAGAAAAACAGGACTCACTCATTTTGAGGCAACGGTATCACGCGACGTACATACCACCATCAGCAAGTACGGGACATTTTCAAAGCCTAAATTTTAGGTGGCAGTGAAAAACATCGGTGCGCGTCACAGAAAGAGACAAATGATATGTATGCAACCTTGCCATCTACTTCCAGATGTAATCCATTACCTTCCAACATGAGTAATACTGATTAACCCGATTACGCCGAGTGGCAAGTTTGCATAATTGCCAAATTGGGCATTCCAATTTTGAAAGTTATTTTTGCAATTTTGAAAGCCCATATATTTTAACGAGAGCTTCAATTCCCTTCTCAACATCTGGTGACAAATAAAACGCGTATTAGGCACCTCCCGCAGTTTACGCATTCGGGTTTTTATTTTAACATTTATTCCAACGCGCAAATGCCAAACGTTAAAAATAGTAAGTATTCGCGAAAAAATGAATTCAGGCATGAGTTTGTTAATGTGACACCACATTTTCTTACGTTTTTCATTACTTCTTTTCTGCGTAATTTGCTATAAATTCACATAAATTTTACTTTAATTCACAGAAATTTGTCTTAAATTCCCATAACTTTACCCAGAATTCACGGAACTTCGCCCTAAATTCACAGAATTTTGGCCTTCGACTTGTACAAGAATTTGACCTCAATTCACAGATCAATACCCTTAATTTATTGAACTTTGACCATAACTTTTAGAGCTTTGCTCAAAATTTACAGAACTTTGATCTTAACACGAACTTTGACCTTAATTCACAAGACTTTGACCTAAATTTACATAACTTTCCCTGTTGACTTCCACAGAACTATTCAAAAAAATTTGAGTCATCTCCACCTCAGCTCTGCTAATGCGCAAACTAGGTTCTTTATGGGCGCGAGGGCGCACTGACACCGAGTCCTGCTTACAGCTAGGAAGTGAGGGTTCGAATCCCGGCTGGGGCAACCTGATTTTCACGGAACCATGGAGTGCTTCCTGTCGAAAAGGAATCTTAAACCTCACATTCATCCCAACATTCACGCGTCAGTAGTTATGAGGCATTGAAAACCCAATGATGTGCTCTGTGTGTGTTTAATGTGTTGAAATTAATCATGTTTTTATTTCGAATAATGTTTCTCACAACCCCTTGCAGATAGACATAGAGAAAGTTAGGTACGTCTACTGCAACTCCACTTCAAGGCCTACTGGAACTGGAGGTGGAGTAGGTGGAGGAGTCGGTGGAAGCGGAGGAGTCGGTGGATCAGGTGGAGGTACTGGAGGCACTGGAGAAGCCGGTGGATCAGGTGGAAGCGGAGAAGGCAGTGGAGACGGTTCTGGAGGTGAATACTTGCATAATAAAGCTTGGTTTTTGCTTTCAAAATTTTAGAGTGTTGAACCGGTGTTCTTTTGTGCTGGTTTTTAGATGGATGCTTAGAAAGCGCGTAAGCGAGTTACTGTACTCCAGCTCTCAGTTGGACAAGCATGTAAACCAGCTACTGTACTCCAGCTCTCTGTTGGACAACCATGTAAACCAGCTACTGTACTCCAGCTCTCTGTTGGACAACCATGTAAACCAGCTACTGTACTCCAGCTCTCTGTTGGACAAGCATGTAAACCAGCTACTGTACTCCAGCTCTCTGTTGGACAAGAACTTTTTAAAACATTCTGGCTCCATAAGCATTATATAGTAGTAAGCCAAGAACGTATTGATAAGAGTGTGGCAAAACCAAAGAGTTATCTCAGAGTTACCACAGTGTTATCCCAACGTTACCCGAAATATTACTCCACAGAGTCACCTAAAAAATTGCACCTCATAAACATATTTGTGCAGCTGGCAGCGGCGGAGCAGGAGGGGGAAGTGCGGGTGCTGGAGGCAGCGGAGGAAGTGGATCAGGAGTTGGAGTGAGTGGAGCAGGAGGAGGAAGTGGATCAGGAGTGGGAGGGAGTGGAGGCGGAGCTGGAGGAAGTGGAGGCGGAGCAGGACAGAACGACCTGGACATGGCCGGCGTCGGTGGCTCCAGCGGCGGCCAGGCGACGTCAGGTGAGCTGGCAGCCGCTGCTAGCTGCGAGTCTCAGACTTGTGGTGCATTAAACCAAGCTGTGTAACGAGGCTTACGATTGTCCTCGTCTTGTTACCAAACAAGATGAAAAAACATAATATTAAATGCCAGAAATTTGCTTCTGTGATCACGTCAATGAATGTTCATATTCGCATTTCTTCAATGTACAGCATGTGAGGGCTATTTGAGGACATTTTTAGTATGTTAAATTAACAAAAATATTTTAGAAAAAGATGTATATATTTGAATTAAATTTTAACAAATATCATTGAGAATACTTCTTTATGAAAATATTCTATGAAGCTACCTTTAGCTTCGATGACTGCTTCTATGCGGGTCCGACACCGCTGACACACTGATATTAAGTGGCCCTTATTCATTTCGGACCTTCCCTGGGCAGTGGCCTACAGTGAAGCTATGGTACTATGACCATAGCGATTAGTCCCCTTTTCAACAATGCTCCACACGTAATAGTCCATAGGATTTAAATCTGTCGTGTTTGGAGGTCACATGATCGTAAATATTCTCTGATAACCAATCTTGGGTTACCTTGGCTTTGTGAGAAGGTGCTGAGTCTTGCTGAAAAAGGTATGGTTTTCCTTCGGATACTTCATCTATCCAGGGCTTAACAACCGTTTTAGAACACCAACGTATCCAGCAACATTAGCCCTATGACCCTGCGGAAAATGCAGGGTAGCATGGCATGCCCTTCACTACTCACTACTCCTAAAACTATCATAGTTTTAATTAAAGCAATAATGACTGCATGTCATTCCATTTCTTGGGTGAACGTTTTAATTTAAATGGGTTAGCTGAAATGAGAAAATTATATAATAAATTATTCGACTGTGTAACGAACTGAAAACGACTCATGTCCAAATAGCCCTCGCCCCTTTAATACCAGTTTAAATATAAATATATATATATATATATATATATTAATAAAAAATACATACAAAAAAAACGAAGTTTTATAAGAATGATGAGCATCCACCATTGTTTTGCGATATAAGAAGATTTGAAATAATGCTCAACTGTCAAGAATACAAATCATGTGATACTTTGTAATACACAATTTCAGTGAAGGATGAATGATTCCCATAAAAATATTTGATTCTCATTAATATTTCGCGATTTAAATTTATAATGCCCGATTTCCATGAATTAGAATGATCCCCGTGAATAATGAATGATTTCCAAGAATAAATCTTATTCCAACGCATAGTGCAGGATTTCGACGAATGATTATTCGCACATGGAAATCACGCGTTATTCATGGGAATTACAGATGTGTGATTCCAATGAATAATGGCATGACTTCCATTGATATTGCGTGATTTCAATGAATAATGAGTGATTTTCATTAATAATGTGGGACTTTCATGAATAATTCAGGACCAAATATTCTTCATTTTTTAAATTAACTTTTCAACTTTTCCTTCCATTAAATATTGTCATCAATAATATGCGATCAATAATATTGACATTTTTATTCAAACATTATCTTCTTTCAGTAATAATATTTTCCATCCATGAACAATACTGTCTCTTTCCTTCAATAAAATTTTCTCTTCCATTCAAGAATATTATCTTTTTCCGTCAATCATAAATTATTTTTTTACTAATAATGCTTCATCTTTCAATCAAATTTTAATTTTTCCAACGAGAATTTTTTTCGTTCTATCAAACTTCCTTCTATTATCAGAAACCTTTCCTCCTTTTATGAAACATATTTGCTCTATAAGACCTAAATAATAATTCTGACAACACTCTCTTCTCCAGCTGAAACTCGGCCGGTCCCCGCCGTTGTTGCCATGGTTGTTCCAGCCACCATCCTCGGCAGCTTCACTCTCCGCTTCAGTCAAGTCTAATGGGGACAGATAACTAAACAAATGTTAATAGTCCTTCATGGACTTAAAAATAGCATTAATACAATAGACTTTAACAAAAGAGCAAAAAAGGTTAGATAGAAATTTAATTTATGAAATGTACACCTACCAGGTCTTCTAACTACTCAATTAGAAAAATAAATGGCATTGAGTGAGCTTGTGAAGTGCGCGATTAGCTTAAATAATATTTTTTAACTATTGATGAAAGCAAATCGACTTATAACGAAAGTTCATTTATATCATAAACGTTTTCTTCGAACGAGAGTTTCGCTCTACTCCATGCAGGCCAAGTGAGTGTGGCACACTTGTGATGTTGAGAATATGATGTTTGATTCCTAAAGGCCCCTTTTTCTGAGGGATTTCGTATGCTTTTATTCTATAAGCACGAATGTGTAAACATTTTATGTGAAAGCGTACTGATGCAATGCAACCTCAGATAACTTTTCAACTGTATATTAATTAGGAAAATATTTATACGATTTTTGGGAGAAATGTATCTGCCATTTCAAGTAGACATAATTATTAAAATTACTAAAATTACGCCGTTGATGAATATGAAATATTTTGCTTCGTGCTATTCTATTCCATAGTGTTTTGTATTTTATTTACTTGAGCTGAAGCCTTTAGTTATAAATTAATCTTGAACTTGTATCCGTTATTTAATGTTTACTAGCTTTCTATTCAATATACCGCTTGAAATTGCACCAGTTTAATTTCTAATTACAATACTCAGTGATAAAATTTTAAACTAGTTTGGAAAAGAATCAGGTTAGAACATCATGTATTGGATTATCAATTAAACGGCCTTTTTCCAGTTAATTGTACAACACCATTTCGACTAACACTGGGGCGGAAATAATACCCAATTTCGCACTTTTTAAAAACAAAATTTCAAAACGTTCCCGAGAATTCCACCCTCGCCACTACTAGAAAGTTCAGAGATTTTGTTTCCAGCTGTACAGATGCCGCCAGCCTTCTCAACAGCTGTGCGAGACAAACACGGTGGCGCCAGTGGTTTTACAAACAATGCGCCTCCCAAACACATCCCAAACACTCACACCATGTCTAATTTTAAGGGACCCGTCGTCGGCCTCCTTGATACATTTCTTGGTCAAAGTGCGGTAACATTAAATTTGGAACTCTACCATGATTGCTAAGCTCATTCTCAAAGGAATAATTAGCTTCTAAGTTCAAGCTATGATACCTTAATGTTACCAATGTCATGGACGGTATTGTAAAGCTATGTAATTTCCTTATTACAAGTTAATCTTTTATAGTGTGGGAATGAGAGATCGCATCATCTAAGTCTTTTTTTTCCTTGAGAAAATAGGAGTTTTGAAGTTTGGTGTGTCATTTCTAAACATACTTTCAATTTAATACTTGTGACTTTCTCACCGAGTGATTTCGTAACATCGAAAGCAGTCACTTCCGGGCAATAAAATTTATAATATAAAATTCTATTATCAATGCAAAATCGAAGAACTTGTTGATGTTGGACCCATTCTCTCGAACACTGACGCCGAGCAAGCACAGATTTAAAGATATTTCCGAGAGAAATTTCAACGAGTTTCGGGACGTCAATATTTATTCTTTATGATCTATAAACAGTCCTACGCTTCATTGCAATCGTCAAATATTAACCCAAAATGAAATATTGTATCTGAAGTTGGAGTATATGTACTCATATATATCGAGATTTTTTTAATGATAAACGAAGTTTTAGTAGGTAATTTATAGCAAAAATTCAATTTGGTGAAAAAATAAAGTCCTGCTGCTGAAATGAATCAGGTTCTGTAGACGAGACAGCAAGATGACATGACGAACTAGAATTCAAGTGAAAAAGTTTTACATCAAGTTTAACATCACTCTACGTACAAGTTAATGCAGTAAATAAATATAAAGGAACAATATGATCAATAAATCTTCTATTGCTATTTCTTTGGTTCCACCGTTCTTGCTCGGCATCACTACCATAAACTATCCAAAAATATGGACGTTGTGCGTCAATGGGTTAAACTCCACAAAACCAGTTTAGAGAGTTTCCTGATTTGTCAAACATACTTCAGTTCTATTTTTTGATGGTACAAGTTTTTTCCGTTTCAATTTAACCTATACTTGCAATGTGTTCCATTATTCAATAGCATCACGCGGCTGTTGATGTATGGTTTCGGAACCGCACATCGAAAGACACTAGCCTCAACTTTGACATTACTTGGCAATGAATAGGAACCCCGTAGCTCGAGCTGCCTTGGAGAAGGAGAGATAGCTTGGCCAGATTGAGCGAATCTTTCAACAGCGATCGAGCCAATTCGATTCTCTCGATGCTATTTAAATTGCCACTAATTCACAATATCTGCTCGAACTGATGACCAAGTTCGATGAAAACTTTAATAAAAACTTTTCGAGCACTGCTTAGCTGGTCCTCGCTTGACTGCTTTAGGAAATTACATTGAATTCCCTACGATCGTCCAATTGGAGATTCCGAAAGGCTTCATTCCACCCTCAATCTCTTAACGAGTCAATCTTACTGCACCATTTTTTTCAAGTCTTGTCTACACGTGAATGAAGCATCTCAATACGACGCAACTTTAAACGAAATTTAACAATGTGGTTCAAAAGGAACATGAACCCAATCACAGTGGTTCGACATTACTATACAAGGTTGAAAAGCCTTATCAGGCGAGTCAAATGCAGTTGTTTACAAAGCGTGACGTAGGGGCCCAAGATTCTAACCTCTATGATGCCGGATGTACTTATATTGCGCTTTGACTTCAGATCCTATTTCAGAGAGCAGATAAGAAACACCATGGGAAAAAGTGAGATGGTCTAACCTGCGGTTGCACAAGAAATAGATAAGCAGGTAAACAATTGGGCTCAAGCCATAAAAAATTAGTCAGCCTAGGTCAGAGGCCGAGTTCGCTCACAAGCCTAACTCGGAGGCTTGAGGCTATGGATTAGGCTGAGGAAAGTAACTAAAGTAACTAATTTGTGCGCAGTTTATAGCCAGATTGGCAGGTTTAAGTCGCATGCTCCTACGGGGATACATTAACATTACTGCGCGCTTCATACACCCGTACCATTACTCAATATGAGCAATGGTAGCAGAAGGTAAGGATAAGATACACGACTGAGAAGCATCCCAGTATTTTTACACTGAAAATACTTGTGTACGGAAGTGATGAAAACCTATTAATACCGACTTTTGCTGCCTCTTGACTCACCAGCACCGTTCAAGGAATCTTATTCATTTCAGCAAGAGGACCAATATTTTTCCCAACTGTTTTATCTAGAGCAATCGACCCCCCATTTAGTTCCTAAGAAAGCAACAAGATTTATCGAGGAAAAACTTGGTGCATTGGATTCATAAATTTACTGTAAAAAAAAGGTAAAAATTTCGACAAATCTTGGACTACTTTTTATCAGTTAACAAGCGACGCGGAGACACGTGCGTAGGAAGGTGGAATTTCGAGAAAATATGACGCGTCAATTAAATAATTTTATTAAAACCCTCGTGCGGACACGCTTACTTGTATAAAATTGTCGGAAAATAAAAATTGCTTCGTATTATCGCTAATATAAAATGAAGCTACAGTATCATTCAAACTAAAGCTCTATCAATTTACTGAAAGTCAATGAAATTTTCAAATTTCTCTCCAAATGATCGATTAAAAAGCAAAATTGCAAAATTAATAGGGATCTCCTTACTTTGAATGAAAGACACGGGTTTCATTTAACGACGTCTAAGAGCAAATCGAGGAAAATGCTAACTCTTGTATGAGCCTAGACCTTGCTTCCAACTTCTGAAGAATTGCACAATTACCTCGCATTCATAAAAACGTCACTGGCAGCGTTCAGACGCTGCTCATAACCGATTGACGTGAGTTGTCGACTCGTGGCAACAAAGTATCCCATACAGATCAAATATTAAGATCAATTTTTAATATCAAGACCTTGCTCCGCAAACCGAAAATGCACAATTCGAAGTAAAGCCCACCTAGCTCACGAAAAAAACACATTCCCTTATGAATTACTGAGTCAAGCACAGAAAACCTAGTCATCCTTGGAACGATTTCACCAACGATGCTTCACGGGAAGACAACATCTTTAGCAAGCGCGCTGTAAAGTCCCACCGATTTCCTGAGCAACTCTGCGGCCCCAAGATATGCTAAAGCATATTGTCATTAACAAGGATTGATCCTATGATACACGATGTGCTGTGCTTCGTGGAACACCCTTCAGGATTTTGCACCGCAGCGCTCATCTTTCAAAGTGCAAAAAACGGGTGCATCTGCATCGAGCCGATCTGAGTTATCACTTGATACATTACCGATTCATCTTAGTTTTAAGGCAAAAATCTCCGCGAATACAAGCCTCTATGAGCGTAAAAATCTAAACGGGTGTCTATACTTTTAAACCAACCACCCGATCCTCAAGAGCACCGAGGAACCTTTCGCTGCGTTTGTCAATTAAATTTGCAATTTAGGGATCAAACTACTCTAGATATATTTCCTTCTTCCGAGTGGAAACTACAGAAAACGTATTCTTGGCAACCGGCGTCTGCTGACTTGGAACTGACAGACAAATACTCCTGGTTCGCAGCTTTCTCTACTTGCGAGTCATCGTTTGCAAGTTGGTAAATGTCCGCTTTCTCCGAATATGAACTGACGGAGACATAATTATGGCTCTCCACTTCTTGTGCGTTGAGAGAGTTTTCCGGTTTATTTTGGTGCGTACTCTCAACGGAGTAGGATTTGCTGCACAAATTCTCATGGCTTTGTGTATTCGCTGAACTGGACTTTTGAGCGATATTTTCGCAGCGATTGTCCTTTGCTACGGAATCTGGCTCCGAAATATCATGGCATCCAGGCTGATCAGTCATTGTAGCCCCAGGACATGTATCATCCGTCTCAGTCCAGTGTTGAACCTGAGGTTGGTCATCTTCAAAGTACTGACTTGAAAGTTTTGCAGGAGGGTTTTCTCCTGCATCCCTCACTTCCGCACCGTTCAATTCTGAAAAAGCCTCTGCGCGTTCATCCTGTGATCTTCGCCCATCGCTGTGACTGACATCCTCGGAGGTGTTGCTCTTTAGCTGCCCGCAATTTGGAGGCTTACGATTAGAATCTTCTGAAGGTCGGACAATGGGAATTGCTTTATTCTCTGCAGTGCCAGAACTTCCATGGTAAATATAATTTCTTCCCGTGCCCGAGATAGGAAGTGAATTCGGGATATAACGAGGGTAAGCACCATTCGAATAGTAGGTGCGATATTCATAATTCTGAATAGTACCCATTGAAAAAGGAGGAGCATAGACATTAAGGGCACCAGGTCCATAATATGCTGCAGAATATCCCGCAGGACCGGCATTATTTTGAAGCCTTGCTGTAAGTTCCGCTGAAGGTGCGGCAGACACCAGAACTTTATAAAGCGTCGACTGTTCACTACTACCATGAGGCACGGGCCATTGAGACTGGTAAACTGGTCCTAGATTAGAACCATCCATGGAAGGCACCGCCAAAGGCAGGTAGTTCTGCACCATGCCTCTTGAGTCGACGGTTGAGCCTGCTGTGGCTTGCCGTCCGTGGGCCTCGTTAATACGAGTAGGCCGAGTCGTCCCCCCACGACTGCAGTGTTGGTTCTTTGGACAGAACTTGAGGGTGTGGGCTCGATCTCCCGTCTCGCTACACTTGGGGCAAATCAACTTGCGAAGTTCAGGGCAAGTCGTGACTCCATTTGTCTGGAACACAATGCACTACGTAAGGTCGCGCAAACATGGATTGAACAATTGCACAGAATTGTAATTTCTCTTTCTCGTACAGAAAACTATCGAAGATGGTGAACATATACACCCTGCACGCTGGGCGACACCCACTGCTTTCCATCCCGTTATATACTTGCATTTGTTCAAATCTATACGCTATTCTATCCTTTCATTTAAATCCATTACAAGTGACCTATTTCAAGTAGTTATTTACAAATAAAAATTGGTTGGGAAAAAAACTACGAAAACAAGTAATCGTAAAACTTCGAACACATTTATGCATTTCAGATATAAAATGGACTTTTAACGGAGTTTGAAACCGTGTTTTTGGTTCGAGCGATCCATAAATATTCTCGCCCTTTACGAGTGCGCTCGGCTGCAGGCTCAAACATTCCAGAATTTGATCAAGTCGTATTTTAAAACGATTTAATTCGTAATCTACAATTTTACTTGTTCCATTTATACTGTTTAGCAAACGAATTTCAATAACTGCAGTTTGAAAGATTATTTAATTAGTTTAAGGTTCTCTAGTCTCATCAAATGAGATCACGAACACGAACGAGGCCATTTAGCATGCACTGGACGGAACGTAGGTTCGGTGCACAGGCGTGTTCCAGCAGAGGATTCCCTGCGCATGGAAACTGCGAGTTCTTAAAGAAAAGGTAAACGGAAAAAACAATGAAGAAGCGATGCGAATAGAAAGTAGCAACGTTGGCACGAAACTCAAATCACAAAAGCCTAGCTACAGCCGAGGTAACTTAATAGTGCCCCCTTGGGTTGCATGTCCCCATAGAATACGATTGATAATTTGAACTATTTATAATGGAACAAGTCGTACTAAAATGTCAGGAATTTTATTCACGATTGGAATTGGAAAGCGACGAGTTAATGACAACCCAACACAGGAGGCAATACAAAGTGCCACGGTGGCGGCTGCTGGCCCGTTGTCGGCAGCGCGATCCACTGGGCCAAATTCTACTTCCTTCTAATGTAATAAAATAAAACAATTGCTCATATTTTCAAAAAGAATTACTAATAAAACCTAATACGAATCGTCCAATACCTGCAGATGATTGTTACATAACTTTGAAGTTGCCTAGGTTTTTCTTTGTTTCTATTCCAATTTCACCACCTCCGTGCGCCCGCAGCGACACCTTCAAACTTGGTTTCGTACCCGAGAGAAGCGGACAACTGGAGGGGGAAAATGCTTCCCAACAGCACGTGCCTCTAGCGTGTACCTCGAGACGCAAGGAGGCCGACAAGTTTCTACATCAGGGGAGCTAACTATCACGTTTCCAGCTTGATCGTAGAAATTTTGTATCGCTAAAACGGTCATTTTATTTTCTCCAGGCCGCCGAGCGAGAAAGACTATAGTGTTATCTTCATTAGTCTGGAAACTTTAGTACAAAAACTCATCTTGCCCCCGATACAAGGTAGAAGCATTAATTAATTGGACGTCGTTTTTCTAGTTCATTACATCACGAAAAAAATGCGAGGCCTGCGCTGTTCACCTCTCGTGCTCATGGAAAACTAGCCCCAATGTTGGCTGCTGCCTAGCCTCGACCAGGCAGTTGATCTGCAACTATTCAGTCTTTTTTCTCCTCTAATAATTAACTATCCAGCGCCGATACCATCACTTGGGTGGTCAATATTACATGTAAAAGTAGTTAAGTAGGAGAAATATACCTAATTACAGAAAAATATAGCGAAGCATAGACGCTCCCCGTAACACTCGCCATTGTTTTGCTAGGACCGATCGGTCGATTTGTTTTATTCATCCTGCGTTTGTCTGGGATCCCTCCTATTTCTGGGGAAATTGCGTTCCTATTCTAATCTATTTCTCGGACGCTTCGACTCGCCTGCAAGTGGTGAGAGCAGCTCAGGTCTCTCTTCCTGCAGTAAGGACAAATCGGCGGCCTCTCCTGCCGCAGGAACCTGTGGGACAGCCGTCTGTTAGTCACCAACCCTCTGTCGACGCGATGAATTTCTGAGCGATATTTGAAAACGCACGCATCATTCTTCCAATCTCTACGTCGTGTTCAACGTGTGGACGAAAATTAGCAGTCAGATACACTTTCTATATTACATAGACATGAATTGTCTCTTATTTTGTAACTTTGAAATTTACGAGTCGTTACAGGGTTAGTTTCAATATCTAGTCCTTAACATTTTTTTGCGCATCATCCTGCAACCATCAATGGTTCCATGGAACTAATCATTATGACTCGAAGTGCACATTTGTAAAACTACCGTAAATTTCCAGCTCTCAATTGCTCAGAATAGCTGCCATACCATAAAAAGGACTCCTGACTTAGTGACAACACTATTTTAGCTTCAAGTCCATTTCTCGTTTACGCTCAATTTTCACGGGGTGAAGGTCAGTAAAATGCTTGAGAAACCCTATTCCCTCCCCACCCCTCCATAGACCCTACCTTCTCTCCTCGCATAGCTCCAGGTAGGAGAACAGCTCGCGACTCCTGTTCAGAAAACCTACCCCTGGACCCACCTGTGCACCTGGTCCCTGTGCTCCCTGGTGGCGGGGCCGGGGGGCAGGTGGGCCCTCCTGGGGTCCCCCCTCGTGACGGGGTTGCGGGGGCAGTACTTGAGGGAGTGTTTCCCCTTCTCGCCACACAAACTGCACAAGTTCCTCCTCACCATGTGGCAGGTGACGCCCTCGCGGTTCTGCGTGAGGGAGGGAATAACTTTTCTCATTGCCACCGCCACCAACAGTCTTTACCATCGTAACAAATAATTACGTTGTATTAAATATTGCAACCTTAGGGACTTCATCAGTTTTTACAGCATGGTTCTAGCTTGAGACGATTTCCGCGTCGGCTTCTATTCCAGTCGACGGTTCATTTTCATATTCAAATAAGTTAATTGTCTACATGAAGGGTTTTAATTGCGTTCGAGTTAAAAGAGCAGCTCGGGAATCCTACGTACGCTTCGAGGGTCGCTAAATCCAAGATGTACTGAAGGACGAAATGGGGACGAATTCAAAGTCATTCCGTTGGGAAGTTCGAACTCCCCGGCCTTGGCCACACTGGTGTGCCACCCCTAGAAATGTTTGGTTTAATCTACCTACCTCAGAGGTAGAACGTTAACAGGGATCGAACCCATAGTGTCCAGAACATTGGACACAAGCGCGCTACCACTCGTGCCAAGGGACTGCGGGTGTGCCACGCTCCCTTCGCTCGTATGAAGATCATTGCGTCAGGACAGGAGACAGCACAACACTGACGGCAACGTGCGCCATATATGGTACACCCGCTCGTCTAACCTGCGCCGTATATGGTACACCCGCTCGTCTAACCTAACCTGACCAACGAAGTAACATTAATGCAAATTCAGTTTCTTGAAAATTTCTTTATTACTCGTATGTACAAGTTTCGATTGGAAGGAAAATTGATAGACTAGCCGAATTCATTAATACACAATCGTTCGTTTTTAAATTCATAATGTAAATATTGGTCGACATGAAATTTTATCTGTAGGGAGACTTACGGTCTGTCAATTTCTGGGGTGCGAACTAAGAACGTGAATTTGTAAGACTGGTTTTGTTTGAAGGTTGCGAACCTCTACACTTTCGACAAACGATCGGTTGAGGAATGTCAAGTAAACATTCATCAGGACAGAACAATTTCATTTTCTATCTAAACCGATGGCCAAATGGCTTTTAACGGCGAAATGAGGAAGCCTAAATCGTTCAACAACTACAAGATGCTGAAATGAGCTGTGCAAGAAAGCACCCGCTGCCCCAGGAGTGCTGACGAGACGGCCAGTGGCCCGGCGTGTAACTGCCACCCTGTCCTGCTTGAGGCTGCGTATTTGGAACTCTTGATTTCAGCTCTGCAAATTTTTCAGGGAAATTCGAGTGGTAATTCCGAGGCAGGGATCGGCCCATAGTGGCAGCTCCCTGAACTTTTAGTGATAGTTCCCTGAAAAACCTACGAAGTATACTAAAATTCAGAGCTATGTCCGAGGGGCGCACACAGGGTGCGTAGGTACGAAATGTTCCCCTACGGTATTAGGCGTCTGAGAGGTTTCCACGTTCTCTCGTTTCTGAGATCTGTTCAATACCTAAGAACACAATATTTAGTTTCCCGGAGTTGAGCCTAGTCGAGAAATCGAGCCATCACTATCTTTATAGTCACATTAAATGGGCATACCGCACTCATGTCTAATGGAAGGTAGCAAAGTAAACCGCAAAAATAAGTTGGACATTATCAACGGAAATTGTTAAACTAACGCCTAATTTGCAGAATTCTACACCCTATTTAGTTCAAATGACGGAATGTTCCACTCAAGTCTACACGGGGACTGGAGTTGCTTTTATTCATCGCAAAAATAAATTATTTCTGGGTATGCGACAGCCTAAACGGTACAAATGGTAACAATGAGCAAATGCATTTAAAATTACGGTGTTGGAGTTTTCAGTTAATTACGAGGAAAACCTTGCGCAAGAGAATTTAGAAACTTGCCCCTTAACAATTAACCTACAATCTCAGAACTACTGTACAACTACGCACACTGTACCGTTAAGAAGCCTATATTTTTTCCATCTTTCCATTGGAATTTGATAATTTAAGGAATAAAACATTTTTTCCTCAAGCAAAAGTGTCGAAATGAAAGCTTAGATAGCTTTTCAAAATTAAATTTCCTCTGAACTCCAAAAATATATTTTCAAACTAGCACCATACGCCCCTCGCGTTAGCACCAGTTTTCGAATCATCTTCAAGTGTCATCCTAAATAGTTGGAGGTGTGCACAGTCAACCCTAATACGACCGAAGGTGCAAGATAGGACGGCTTCATAAGGCTGCACTTAGTTCGCCGTAGAAATGAAGACTCACTAGCCTGCGATAAGATCCTTAATTTTTAGCAGGCAAGGCTGCCCGTTGGAGGTTGAGCTAAAAATAGATCCTCCAAGGCTAAAAAGGAAGGCCCAAAAACTCCCTAAATCTGTCTAATATGAACAATTGTGCACAGGTGAAACCTATGGACCTAATGAACAGTCTAAGACCGATTCCACAAGGTTGTAAAGGGAGTACAAATAAAAACCATATCCGATTGAAATCACACGTGTGAAATCCTGTCTCGAAAACTTACAGACCGATTTACCATTACAAATAGATCGCACAGAGTTAAGCAAGACAATGCAGGTAGAAAACTTACCTCAAATCTATGGTTAAAATCGTGAGGAGTTCGGAAACAAAACTTGCAGACTGCAGGCGGTGGTCGCTGGGCTTCAATGGGCGGGACAATGACGTTCACGGATTCAGACGACGACACCGGCGGCGGAATTTTACTAGCACGTGCCACTGCACCGGCATTTTCCTGAATTGAGATGCCGGGGTTGGGCCGCGAGTCGGCCGACGTACTTCCATCCTGCCAAGACTGCGGCGGAACTACAGACTTCACATTCGGACGTTCTGGTGTACGTCGCTGCGACGCAGCGCCTGCCAAAGAATATGGACTCCTTGCGCTATCGAGACTCTCCATTGAAGTAGCCCGGCGATCTGGTGCTGATTCAGCACACGCTGCGTGCAGCGGCATGTCACGTGCGCCTAAGCCCTCCGTTTGGGTGGCAGAGGCTCGTGCCACAGGCTTCCTAGGCCTCTTAAGCCGTCTGCGGGTTTGCTCCCTCTGGGTTGGCCGACCGTCTGAGTAGTTCAGTGTACCTGCGCTAGCACTTGAGAGCTGCTCCTCACGCCCACAACTGCTGTGAACATCGTAATGCTGTTGGAAATAATCGTAGGCTTTCTGGCTGTAGTGTCGGCAGTGATCTAAATGTAGTCTTCCCCTGCTTTCAGAACGCTCACGGATAAAAGAGGGTGAATTCCTACGGAGTTCGCAACCGGGTGCCAAAAATATTCGGCTTTCTCGGCTGCATGCGCAGTCCCTGTCGGCGGAATATCTGCGTCTCCTACGAACGCAACTTTCTTCCGCTGTTCTCCGATGTTCGTCAGCCGATACTCGAGAACAGCCCCTGGATCGCAGCATCTTGCTTTCGCAGCAGCGGTGACGTGTGCATTCCCCACCCAAGATGCTGATCCAGATGCCTTTATCGCAGCCAAGCTCTTCTGCTTTCCTGTTGGACATTCGGCACAGTCGGGAGTGCATTTTGATTTACGATGCCGTCCAGAAGTTTGCTTCTTTGAAACGAAATTGCCGATGTTGCTATCCAAAAAATTTTTTACATCTGTTCTGCAAGGTTGTTTACTTTTGCAGTTGTGAGAAAAATTAGCTAGACGCAAGATTGGAAAGTTTGCAAATTTATACGAGTTAAACTGAAAATTTCCCCAAACACCTAGAATGCCACTTAATAT
>VOMN01020119.1:0-20463 GCA_014899125.1 Orchestia grillus
GTTTTTGGAAAAGTCTCGCAGGCTTTATTTACTCCGTGCATACTTTCTAAATAAATTTATTTCTGTTCAGCTCTTACACATCTTTTTTCGCCGCTTTCTTTCGACTCTAATTGCTATTCATGCTTGATGTTATCTGAATATTTTCAGCAATCTTTCTCGGAAGATTTCGAAAAGCGGCACCTCATTCCCTTCTCTGCCGAGAAATTTATGTCTATCGAGGGACGTTCCAAGACGCTGAAGAGCAGTTTTTTGTGTGAAACGGGAGAATTTAAATCGAAATTTAAGCGTGCAAGATTTAAAGCCCTTAGTGCTCTCTGCTGACGTAAGGAGAAGGAACCCCCGTACCTTTACGTCAGTCCGTCTTGGGCACCACACCAGGGGCCGCACGGCTGCGCAGTGTATGGGGGGGAGGGGGGCCATGATCCCGTACTAATTTTAACAACACATACTAGTATACCCCGTTTTTCGTTCGCTCTTCGAAGCAAGTCCACATTACAAATGATGTCATTTCAATTTCCCAATGTATTGATTTATTTGCGTTAAGTTCTTTATTTAGCATAAGTAATTTTATATTTGGTACAGTAGTAAAATAATAAAAAGAAAGATTTAGAAAGATTTAGAAAGATTTAGAAAGATTTAGAAACATTTAGAAACATTTAGAAACATTTAGAAACATTTAGAAACNTTATTGACAAAAGAAGCTTAAGGTTACACTCAGGTATGTAAGTTACAAAAACTGAACGAGTTGGTTAAAATTTAACATTAGGGTCAAAATATAGAATGAAGTTAGCAATTTAAATAAATGACGAATAATAAAATGGAAACAGGAGCCAATCAAAGTGAATTCCTATTTCATTTTCAAATCAAATTGCATTCTGTATGTCTCCTAAGATACACCTACGGGAACATATTCCAACTATATTTTTTAGCAAAACATTGTACGACGAAAGTGAATCTGAAAAAAATACAGGGACTATTTTCAGATCGAACAAATGTGGAATGCCATCGTATGAGTTCTTCACAATTTCCTACATTCATATGATCATTTCCTTTAAAAGTTGATCGAGAGTTCGAGGGAACAGTTCGGTTCAGGTCAGGAGTAGCTCGGACTGGGAGCGCACTCGGCGTTTCACAGGCCAGCCTCCTCGAATTTAGCGAGCGCGTTGGAAGGGAAACGAGAAACTGCTTCCGTATATTCGACCCGCTCTTACTGCTCGACGGGTAAAAACGAAAAGTTAAATCTGTGAAAGTCGAGCTTCAAGTAGCTGGATGCCTGCCAGGCATGACTAGAGGAGCTTCACGCTGGAAAAATAACGATTTGATGCTAGACATGCCGTGTGCTACCGACGCCTCGTGAACATCGACCGTTCAGTGTAATGAGGAGGAGGTTATTATTATTAATGGCATGGCTTGAAGCTAAAAAACCTACACAAAATGTAATCCAAGGAGAACAAAGAGAAGAGATCATTCGGTATGGACTCTATAGTGAACTGAAAATTTATACGGAAGGTACGTTCTCACTCAGGATCCCCTACGTATAGAAACAGCAAGTTAAGAAGAAAGCGTTAGAAAAAGTAAAGAATTCTCAGCAAAAAAAAAGGCAGGAAAAGGGAAAGAAGTAAACTAGACACGAAAGATAGAAGTCCCAAAAGCTTGCCTGTATCTGAGGTAACCTAACAGCTTCTATATATAGAAAACCCAGTGCAATAGCGAACTTTAAAAACCTAACTAACCTAACCCTATAATCTATCCTATGCCCCCCTGATGACACAAGGAGATCTCACACAAATTAGGAACAGATCGAAAGGGAATTATAATTCGGTGACGAATAAGGAAATTCTCTATTTTTGATATCGTCAAAGTGGCCTTTTTAATATAAAATTTCTATCGTTACAATCTGTGACAAAAAGCATCTGAAATAAAAAATGCAGAGTCTATTTTCGGATCCAACAGATGCGGAACGCAATCATTTCAGAAATTTGATTTTTCCATGAACCAAACAATAGTTCATAAAACCCTCGCCAAACATTATTAAAAAATGACCGAATCAAAAAAAAATTCGGCGAAAGTTGTAAATGTATTTTACATATATTTGAATTAATTTGATTCGCTTTCTAACTCGAGGCAAATTTTGCCATTCGCATTTTTAATTTCGTTGTCCGCCGCTCATTTTTCCTACGCCTATGTCTCCCAAAAAACACCGAACATTTATTTGAACGGGCTAAGCGCTTACAAAAGTTTTTACATTTTATTGCCATTCTCCGAGATTTTTCTTTCACATTTATTAGCAAAAATAAAGGTCAAAATATTCGCCTCCTATTTTTCGCAGCTGAGCTCTCTTGTCTCCCACAGCAGTGAGTCTCTTCGCAAAATAAAATACGTTTGGAGGAATATTTTCGCAAGTAAATTTCTTCTAATTCAGCTGCCTTTTCTTCTTAGTTCGCCTACGGAAATAAATGATGCATTCAGCCCGCGTCCTCGAGTGATTTTATGCGACCAAAATAACGGTTATCACGACGACGGGTCATTGAATTAAATGTTTTTTTAACGAATTAAACGATAATTTACTTCACCGTGATTACTGATGAAACTAGCGAAGCACATAATCTAGCATGGTAATCATAAGTAGATCAAAACTAATGTAGCCTTTCATTTATTTTTGTTTTTGTTCAAGGATTGATCAACATCGGTTAGGGGGCCCCAACGCCGCCCTTAAGCCGCCCACCACGAATTACAAATGACGATTTGATAGACCGATTGTTCGTTAGTATCCGTGTAACCCAAGAACCATTTGTCAAATGGGACAACTCTCTACAAAACACTGACAAATTAAGTCTTAGAAAATTATTCAAAAAAGAACCTAAACAGGCAAATTACTACTTGAAAAATCATTTGCTAAAAATAAAAGTAACAGAGTCTCTACCCTTAAGCTAGTGTGGCCGCAGGTATTGATGACAGAGACGTTTCAATTCTCTGTCTCAAAGTCGAATTTTTTAGAAATCAAACGATGAAGTCACATGAAGAATTGCTACTCGGCATCGTATTGGATGTTTGCCTGGCTTTTAAAGTTTCACGTTGAAGTTTGAATCCTGACTCGAACTAAAGTTTCACGCAAACTTTAGATTCCTGATAACTACTTAAGTTCCATACTAACAGAATCATGACTCGCACTCAAATTTTAAGTGAACTTTAAATTCCTGAGTATTACTTAAGTTCCCTGTTAACATTAGAGTCCTGACTCGTACTGAATGATAAAGTTAGCATTAGATTTTTAACTTGCACTAAAGAATAACGTTTATGTTAGAGTCCAGAATCGCAGCTCAGCAGAAATTTGGGCAGATTGACGACACTGCAAAGCATGCAATTTGGGCAACATCACTGATCATTTTTGCAAGTTTAGATTTTAGCTGCAAAAAATTCCAGAATAATTCCTTGAATGCTTCTTAGCTCAGTAAAAACCTCAACGCTTTATACCATGTCATCTCATACTCTAAAAAACACAGAAATAAACTCGCACGTCCTCGTGTTCAATTTCTTCGCAGGAACAGACTTTTTTGAACGAGGTTTTCATACTCGGCGTCGTGCAATTCACCGTGCGTCGCTTGAAACAATTCGGACATAAATTTTCCACCCGCATTCAAGAAGTGTCGCTTGGTGGGAAGCTCGACTACGTCTGAGTTGGTCACACGCCCAGTCGCGTTGCATCCCAATGCTGAATTCCTAACGCGATGAAAAAAGCGGAGATATTACGACTGCAGGCCATAAAGCGAGTGTAATTCCGAGGCTCGTCCCAAAAACCAGCGGCTCTCTCGTATTTTTGCGAATAATGCCCTCGTAAAGACTGCCCAAAAATTACCTTCAAAAATACATACGTCGCAAGTCGTGGCAGCCGTTCCTTCAGGTCGCTTAGCATGCACGGCAACTCAGACGTTTTCAAATAGTCGAGGCATTTCTTCAAGTGAGAAATGAAATTTTTCTGAACATATATCCATCATATTTTTGTCGGTAAATCTTCGATTTGAAAGAATACGAGTTAAAATATGATTCTCCAAATCACTTAAATGTTCAGAACAACATCGGAGCTCGCATGTAGCACAAGCAAAGAAAAGGGGCTAGTACAACCAAACATGAAGTAGTAAATGATACTACGGAAAAGAAATACAAAATTTCACAGCACCAGAAAAACGGCACACTAAACCCTTTTGCCTCTATGAAACTTTGCGAGAAAAAAATTATTTGTGAGATATTAGCTGTTAACTGTTTGAAAGGGGAAAGTTTGAAAACAAAATTGCCCACAAGTAATTTATGTATACAATTAGTGTACAGAAATTGTTCAAAGTTTCCGTCACCCACATCGATGCACTTGTGATATCTTCGATATTTAAGGACCGCCGGATATTGTGGAAAAGCCCGGCATTTCGACCTCGGTATAACCTGGCTGCTTGTCTGGTGTTACCAGTAGCAGCACCATGAGCACGGTGCATGTCTGTCATTTCTGCGTTTCTTGAAAGGTTCATGTTGCCAGTACCATGTCACAATAGAGAATGTACTGCAAAAAATAAACCGGCAAGAATTTACCTTGCTCTGTTATCTGGAGCAATCTTGAATTAACCGGTCTAAAAAAATTTATTATCGTCACCAGAAGACGTGCCCCGCCTAAAATAGCGGGACAAATGACTTTCAATTCTTACGACGTCCTCTTATTTACTGTAACACTGACATGAAATAATGTTATTTTCAGTATCACTGATACGGACGGCCTTGTCTGACAGTTTTGCTATTAGTTTAGGAATACGGACCCAGAAATTTTCCATCTAAATCCTTAATTAAGAGCGTCACAGAGACGGACGGACCAGCCAAGTAACACTAGGCTATTATCATATAGTGGGATTAGTTAGTTTAAAGCTTCCTAGTCGTACTAAAGGCTGACTCCAGAGAGCAAAATGAAGGTAACATTTAGTGTGAACTTTGGGACATGTGGAATCTATACATAGGTGTGTTCCCTTACAAGATCCCCTGTGAATAGAAACAGTGGGTTAAGAAAAAAAAGGAAGGAAAGAAAAATAAGAGATAGATAAGAAGATATGAAATTGAAAACAACAAAGAGGACACGAAAGGTAGAAGTCCTGAAGGCCTGTTTATGGCTAACGTAACCTAAAAATGCTTCCCTGGGCCGGTCTAAACATTTTCATCAAATGTCACAAATACAATGAAAGAAATTTGCAAAGCTTCATGAAGGCAAGAGTAATTACTTTACCACTTTCTCACAGATGTGAAATTTTGTACCTCCTCTGCCCTAATGCCTTGTATACGAGGGCAAAATACAGGAGTGAATTCTGAATTATTCCAGCATCTTACGCCGTCGTCCGAGTTTTAAGTTTCTGCGTAAATAATTTCTATCACACTTCCGAAGCATAATTTTAAATTGTAAGAATTTTCAATCGTTGGGCGTAGCGCCTCCTTATGCATGAAAGCTTAAGTGTAGTTGCAATCTTCAGAAAATAATACCGCTTGCTAAGTGGAAGCAAATGAATCTGGACCTGCCAGCCATGACCCCTTCAAAAGAGCGCTTCATTCTGCCGTAGGAATTATTTTGCACTTCTTGAGGATTTTATATGAGTGTGTACATACATCCATACATACATGCTTATTTAAGTACGTTCATTCTTGCGTCCGTACATGCTTGCGTCCGCACATGCTTGCGTCCGCACATGCTTGCGTCCGCACATGCTTGCGTCCGTACATGCTTGCGTCCGCACATGCTTGCGTCCGTACATGCTTGCGGCCGCACATGCTTGCGTCCGTACATACATATACCAATCTATTGTTATCTGCTATTGTTTGTTTGTAGACTGGCGTTATTATATAATTATAAATATGTGCACACGTATAAAAACATTAAATGACGCTGTTTAGGAATTCACTCATAGTTCATTTGCCCTAAGTCTTGACTTATCTTATCTCCAGAGATTAAGAACATTAACCTCTCCAGAAACTAACAACGGAAGCTAATATGAGGATTTCAATTTTTTACTCGTTGCACAAAGAAGAGAGCCGCGTAATTGAGCTCATCAACAATCGAACAAATAAACGTCAACTTGTTTTAGACAGGAAAAAAAACTTAAGTCTCCCCCCAACTGGCTGAAGCTCTAACTATACCTTGTAACGAGACTCGCAAGAGAACACTGGCTCTTGAAAACCTCGGAAGTTCAAGAATTTAATTTCAGTTTTGAAGCCTGCCTCACCGGAGAGTTTCATAAAAGCTTAAGTTTTCTCATGATAATACATCAAAGTACCTGCGCGACCTGGTCGAAGCGGCCGAACAGGTCGTTGAGTGTGGTGACCAGGTCTGGGGCGGACAGCTGCTCGGACAGAGGCGTGAAGTTGACGATGTCCGCGTACAGGATGCTGCGGCGGACGAATCGAAATGTGAGAAGACGACGTTAGATAAAGAGATTTAAGTTATTGGTAAATATGTGCGATTCACGCCCCAACAGTTTGAATATGTAGTGCCTGATGTTTTTATTACCCTCGTCTCACCTGACGTTATAATGGCCCTCATTCTCACTAGATGTTATCACGACGCTGCACGTAGAGGTCATGGCCCTCACCTGACGTTGTTGTGACGCTGCACGTAGAGGTCATGGCCCTCACCTGACGTTGTTATGACGCTGCACGTAGAGGTCATGGAACTGCTTCCTGTGGACGCCCGAGCTGCTCACGTGGGTCTGCACTGTGCTGACCGCCATGCGCTTCATGATGTGGCGCTTCACCTGCTCACCACGGAGACGGATGTTAATCTCTACAAGGACGGGCGGAACTGGGCACGCCGTACAAAACATTCACTCGAGGGAGCGTGACCAGCGCTCAAAGGAATGTATCGAGGGTTCGCTCATCGTCAAGTGAGAGGAATGGTGGGTCACCTGCAAAACATCCAGCTGAGGGAAAAGGTGTGTGACACAAAAAAACATTTGAAAAAAAATTATTTTATTTTAATTTGCTGCGAAGGAGAAGCTCTACCTATTCTATCTAGATCACATGTACGAACTGAGATGACTATTCAAAATATGATTCTCTTTAATATTACACAATTATTCTAAAATTTTGAAATCTAAATGTCTTTGTGCCTTCCCACATATCTCAAAAAATTGTTCAAATTAAACTGGGTATAGCACCCTGTCAGAGTGTTCTCTGGCGGCCAAATTTGACAGACCAAAACCAGCTTATCAGATCCGGCTCATCAGCACGAGTGTCAGCATTAGCACGAGAGCCGCCATCAGCACGAGTGCCGCCATCAGCACGAGTGCCGCCATCAGCACGAGTGCCGACATCAGCACGAGCGCCGACATCAGCACGAGTGCCGACATCAGCACGAGCGCCGACATCAGCACGAGCACCGACATCAGCACGAGTGCCGCCACTTCTAACGACCGGTCTATCAGCCAGGGCCATCGCTACGCTCTCAAGGCAGTGCCCGAGGCCTGCAACTGCAGCAGAGTGCCACAAAATACGCAACACAGCGCGGGAGCCCACGGTCCCATCGAGCACTGCCAAGGAAGGCGCAGCGCATACCGCCCAGACCTCCTGCTGAAACACCGTCAGACTGGCAAACAGTACAACAGCAGCAGTACCTGTCAAACATACGGAATCGTTTGTACGAACGTTTGAACACCCACAATTTATATGTCCTTTTGAAAATACTCAGATATCATTATATGGCACCCTTAACCCTGGAATGGTAACCTAGGGTTTCTCATACCCCGTAGCGTGCCTTTCATTTTTTCCCATGGATTTAAAAGATGTCCATGAAGAAGTTCAACAAGTTGTACAAGAACGTGTAGGAGAAGGAGCTCGTTTATCCTCTTGATGGCTGGTCCTCTTGATGGCTGGTCCTCTTGATGGCTGGTCCTCTTGATGGCTGGTCCTCTTGAAGGATGGTCCTCTTGAAGGATGGTCCTCTTGATGGATGGTTTTTTAAAACTAAGAGTCTCTGCTGCACGTAACCTTAGATTTAGGTTTACCATTCAAGGATTACATACGTCGACTTAAAAGAAATTCAAATAACATGCCGTGTATCTTAAGAAGCTCAGGGTAGAGAGGTCGTTGAATCATACAATTGTGATCTCATAATACTGTAATCTTCGTCAGCGCCGCTTTGGAAGACGTACAAAAAAAGCGGATAGTCACAGACGTGCATAGAGGTGGCAACAGCATTGCCTTGTACGCCGCCGTACGTCGAGCAAATTTGCTACTGTGTGATTTAAAGTTAACATCACCCCATCACTCAGACTTGTTGAGATGTTGAAACATTTTTTATATTATTTTAATTATAATTCTCACACTATCATAATTTTTTTTTGTTCAAAGCTATCTATCCACACTAAATATGATCTACTGAAAGCGATTAGAAGGGACCATACAGTAGTGGTCGGCAGAGCGCGAGGAATCTATGCACATGGTGTGTTTGCACACGATTCGCTGCACATAGATGAAACAACTTTAAAAATCAATGTAAAGAAAAGATAAAAAAGAGACAGCGAAGAAGGTGTGAAAATTGATAGAAGCAAAGTGGGTGGACACGGATGATAGAAGTACTGAAGGCCTATCTTTAGGTGAGGTAACATAACAATGTCCCCTGGGAACACCAGTCCCCATAACGTACGATAGACTAATCTAACCCTATTGCCTATGCCCGCCCCCCCTCCTCCCCCCTCCAGAGGCGTGACCTCATTTGGAGGTGATAGCAACAACGCGAGGATGCACATTCATAGTGGTAACCTCGAGTACCGACGCAAGTTTCCATTCTGCCTCAGTAACGTTAATTCTCCTGACATGACAATCACCGCGTTGTAAAAGGTTCAACTGTACGACGTATTCACGATGTACCCAAATTTAAGTGATGTTACGAATATTCATGTTATTTTGACAAAACTCGAGCGGGACATTTCGATCAGAAGGTTAGCTTTAGGGAAAAATAAGCACAGAATGCTTCAGAAAACTCGATAGTCCTGAGCGGAAGAGGTTTATGATAAAATATCCACGCTCGAGTCCGACGAATCAAATCATTTCAGCTTAGGCAGCAGAGGGATAAACTTTTCTTATGGTAGATGTGTGGAGCAAGATAATTTCCTGAAGATCCGAGCTGGAACACAACCGTACAAACTTTTTCTAGACGACGAAAAAGTTGAGAAAGATAAAACAAAGTCTTTGAACTTGGTTTCAGAAGAAGCCACGCTATCGGGCCTGATAACACGAAAACTCGACCTGGCAAACGTTGCTTGGTCTGACTGTGCGCCACGAAAGTTCTCGGTAAACTATGGAGTCCGCAACACACTTGGGTTCCTTATAACCAACGGGCAAGAAAAAGCGTCTCGTTCTTTACGGCTCGCGTTTTACTAACATAAAGAATGGTACTGCTGGTAATTTCATTTGTTAGTTTAGGTGCAGAGGTCTTCGCCAAATCGCTGTAAACTACGACCGATGTTGACATTTTCAATCGCACGATGAGGCAGGCTTTCGCCCAATGGCCAGCGCGGCGGAGGGCACAAGCCTGGATGATAGATCTCCAATTGACGTTTAGGCTAACGTTGCAGAGGGCCAAATTATGGAAGCCAGATCTTGAAATGAGAATCAATTTTCTACACAGAAGAATTCTCATGCTTCTTTCATACAAATCTATGAACGAACATATCAAATCTTAGTAAAATATAGAGCAACAGTCGAGGTTTCTCAGCATCAGGTACAGAAACCCTCTAAAATTCCCTAGAAAAGTAAGAGCAAATAGCGTAAACATCGATGTGCACTACACACATTTGTAGTTGTGATGACCAGAACGCGCGCTAGGTTCAGAGAATAATCTTGTACACCGTCTCGAGCTGTATTTTCCTAGTAGAGCTGAACGTTTTCCTAGTAGAGTTGAACGTTTCAGTTCCTCGGAAGAATTCCTGGCGTAACTCCTGATAGCAGCCCCACACCGGTCCTCGGGAACTTTAACTCTAATTAGACGAAGTTTTAGAAGAAGTCTTGAAGTTGGCAGGAGAAGCTTCTCATAACCTTCAAAGTTTTTGCATTCTGGAAAAGTCATTCAACTTAAATATTTTATTTTCTAAAATGAAGACCTAAAATTTTGTTTGAATATTATGTAAAGGTTGGTTGCTGGTGTCTAAAAATGTATAGTACATTGTGTATTGGTTAAACTCAGTCGTGAGCTGCATCCTGCACCTGTGTTAAATCCATGAATGTATTTGTTTATAAGTTAGTCATTTTTATACTGTCAGCTTTTCGAATAGAGAACAAATTTAAATTCCTTCCAATTATTATTTGAACTTTTTTGTTGACTTCCCTCGCCTTTTCAAAAACTATTTTAATTTTCATTTATGCTCTATATGAATTTCCAGACGCAGGAAAACTTTCCAAATCAACCCTGAAAATCTCCACGGATGAAAAACATGAAATAAACCCGAAATCTATTTATATATTTATTACATAACACACGTTTGGACTTCTTTGCATGATACACTGGATAGGCAAAGTATTTGACCCGACGAGTTTTCTTATATATCATGAGAAATAGAAAGCCAATTTTAATGGATCAAACATGAGATATTTTAATTCACATTGCCTGTAAAAATATGCGAATAAAATAGGGCGAGCATAGATTGCAAAAACTTTTGTTTCCAAAAATGAAAACAAGCAGTGCAAAAAATAATTAACGCCCATGCAAATATGATGATGAATGATGCATTCAACCATGATTTCGCTTCATCTTGATATGGTCGGTTCTTTAAGCCAATCAGAGCAGAGCACGCTACTCATTGCTCTCCTCGCCTGCCAGTTGATGGATGACAGTTCTTAACCTTTATTAATTCTAACACGTTTTACCGTTGGGTTTTCAATGCCTTACAACTACTGGCGTGGTGAGGGATGTCAGTGATGTGGGGTTTAAATTTCCTTTTCCAAGGGAAGTACTCCCTGGTTACGTGAAATGCCTCGCCTGAGCCAAGATTCGAACCCTGGTCGTTTCGGCTGCGAGGCCATCACGCTACCAGTACGCCATGGAGCCCAAAGTACTTGAAGCCATCATAAGACTCGACACGCTTCCACGCACACCGCTCTGAAAACGTACAGCTAAAGCAAAGGAGTTATCAAGAGATTTAAGGGAGAGGACCGTAAAGGTTCACAAATATGGCTAGGGGTGTACGTAAATCGCTCAAAATTTAAAAGTAATGGCGAGTACAGCTGGTGCAGTTGTGTGCGAAGTGGAAAAAATTGGAATTACTTAAAATCCTGCAAGGAGTGGATGTCCACGTAAGCCAACTGAGGAAACTGAATGTTTCATTGTTCGAAATGTGAAGAAGCGACCATTTTCGACTCGTAGGGAAACTCAGAGTGACCTTTAAGAATGCTGGAACTGAAGGGCGTAAGGATACAATCACGAGATCATTAAATCGTAGGGCCCTCAGTGCAATATCACCAGGATAGACTCCGTAATTGAAGCGTAAGTTCGTGATAGACCGTTTGAATTTTGTCAAGAAATGTAAGTTTAAATCAGCTGGCTTTTGGAAGAAGAAGAATTTTCGGTGCGAGAATAGAATACGCCATTTATCTTAATTAGTTGGTGTTATTTTTTACTGATGTGAATCTCTTCTCCAAGACTGTATCTATATTTTAGAATTCAAAACATTGTTTCATCACAGCTCGCGAGTTCTAAGGTGCATATCTATCGCAATGAAATCAGAGTACATCGCTATCTACCATCATCCACGTTTACTACCACCCACATCTACTGGCATCCACATCTGCAAGCACTCACATCTACTAGCACATTCATGATTATTGACATCCACATCTACCTACATCCATAACTATTGTCCTCCACATCTACCGGTATTCACATTCACAAACATCCAACTGAAACCACATGAAACGAAAATTAAGCTTTTTGTGAGCAACATGAGTACTACTCACGTGGAGAGGGAAAAGAGAACAAACTACACACCTGTGAGCACCATCGCCACAGTCAAATTCGGAGGCGGAAGTAGTCATAATTTGGGGTCGTTTTTGTTCCAATGGAGTTGGAGAAATGGAAGTCATGAAAGAAGAATGAATGATATAAAATACACAAAGATTTCATCGACTCACCTTCTTCAAATCGTGCCAGTTTTATTTAATAAACGGGATTTCGTATTCCAGCAAGACAATGATCCAACGCACGACGCTAAAATAACTAAAGATTACTCAATTCGAAACTACTGATGTCCTTGAATGGCCAAGCGAATCACCGGATCTCAACTGATTGAAAATTTATGGAAAAATTGAAGTTGAGAGTTCATGCAAGAGACCCAAAACTATTGAGGTATTGAAGAAAGTTTGTCAGGATGATGAATGAAACTACCCACAAGTTCATGCAAAAAACTCCGAGAAAACTATAGAAAACGACTGAGGGCTGTTAGACAGAATGGGGGCTACTCCACTAAATATTAACAATTGGTGTTAAATATTTTTGTGCATGGCTCGTGTTCATCTTTGGGAATAAATAATTTTTCTAAAATCGTTTTTCCATTTCCTTCAATGTTTAGACAGATAATGACTCCACTAAATATTTTATGTTTATTTCATTAAAAATCGTTTCCCATTTTACATGATTGATAAGAACACTAGCTGTATCAAATAATTTTGCTACCCACTGTATAAAACTAAAAATTAGCTCGAAACATACCAAAATGACGGAGCCAGCAACAGCGTCCTTGGAACTACGGTCGGTAGACATAATTTCTTGAAGCAGTCTAACATACGACCTCATTACATCCTCGAAATGATTGGATTTTATTTTCTCAATTTCATAGCACTAATTTCTTTCGACTGAGAACTTCATTGATTTCGAGTACACCCTTTGCTGGGCGGCTGAGTTTTCGTTAAAGTTCTTGTTCAGGATCGAACACCTTTTGGAACAGTTTCAGTGGGATGCTACAACCCGGGATCGAGTCGCCATTTTTCGACGAGTATTTTGTGTCGTCGCTGACAGATCTGGTTTCCTTGCGAGGCTACGTCGCGTAGCCACATACACGCTTTAGAAATTTAGTAAAACAGAAAAAGTGTTAGTGTAACTGGGTACCAATATTCCATAAATAACGAAATTCATGACATGAGTGACAAATATTTAAACCGTGCCTTTATGGAGTAAAAATTTATATCTTGTTCTAAAAGAATGTTGTTAAAAAGCACTATCGTTTTCACTAAAGTATTGGTACGGTCTTAAAAAATGGAAGCTTCACCGAGTCTTGTAGATCGACGTCATCAAATAAAACGCGAATTACCCAAAGTTTCCATGTACTTCGGAAACGCATGAAACACGAAGAAAAAAATAAACAAATCACCTAAAATTCTGCCTAAGAGCACAACCGAAACAACAGAAACGAAAAGAAATTTCGAGACCTAAAACCAGCTTCAATCAAATCCTCGAGCTCGAAATTAACAGAGACAAAGAGCATCCTGAGGGGCGTCGGCTGCTCACAACGGGGCCAGGGCCCGGGCTGAGTTCGCCACCACACAGCCGTGCTGGTCTCCTCCTGCTGTGGGCTACGGCGGACGACGGCAGCTGCGGACGAGTACTCCGTGGCAGTTGGTCCGGATCAGGCAAAGGATAAAAGACAACGTGCCTCTGTCGACAAGGTGCCCCAATACACCAGTGTAACTCTGGCTATTTTTTGCTCGGGTATTTTCCGGATATTTTCCACGTACATTCCCTGGATACTTTCAGCGATATGCTCTTGCAATTCCGTTGATATTCTCTAGATATTCGCTGTCTAGCCTCATCTTCTGGAAAGTTTCCATTGGTATTCTCTGGATATATCTAGCCTCACCCGACCGTCGAGGCAAAAGTCTCTCCACAAAGAACTCCGACAACCAAACCAGAGCTCGGAGCGTATGCTACTGTCGACGAACCAATTGCACACAAACCAACACTCGTTCGCCCCACACAAATGCAGTCAGCTTGTGATGCAATAGATCCGTCTAATTGTTCACCCTGGCCATCTTAGGAGAATTTTACCTCAACTCCGAGTTCTGCAATGATTACTAGATCTTTTATGAGAGAAAGCCCCTCAGGGGAATTAGAAAGGAATAGGGTTAGGGTTAGGATAGTTAGATTTCTCCATTGTGTGCTACGGGGACTGGCGACCCCAGGAGAGGCACTGTTAAGTTACCTCCACTATAGATAGTCCATCAGGAGTTCCATTTCGTAGACCCATTGTTCTACTTTCAATTTTCATATTTTCCTAACCATCTCTTTTTTGTCGTTTCTTCCTCTTCGTTCTTAATTTGCTGCTTTTATGCGCAGGGGATCCTGCGTGAAACACACCATGTGAATAGATTCACCCTTTTCTTTAGTCCACACTAAATGGTTCCTTTTCTTCTCTCTTTTGAAACCGCATTCCACGTAGCTTTAAACGAACTAATAATTATAATACGAGAGAAAAATAGTCAGATTCCTCTACGTAATGGTACGATGTCTGGGCAAAGTGTGAATTTAAAAATCTAGCTCGTTACTGCCACGATATGAATTTCCAATTTTACTAGCAAAGGCAAGACATCAATGATGCGCCGCCTCAGGCAGGACCGAGGTAACATTTTATCCGCCCATTGAGGAAAACTATTCCAACGAGAATATTCCCCTTGAGGCATAACGTAATGTTCTCTGAATAACGAAACCCTAAATATGGAAATCTTTTATCATTATGATCATGAAACCGCATCATCCAACAAAATGTAACATGAAATTATTGAAAGCGTAGGTTTATTGTTAGTTCGTTTCTAAATTTGCCATCGAATACCTTAGTTCAATTAAATATTATCCTAAAAGTACTCAACCATTTCTCATAGAATCAGGCTTAGTCCTCTATTTAGCGAAAGGAAATATTTGAATGAACTAACCATTCTAATTAGCTCAATGAACACTTCACTGAACAAGAATAAAAAGATCAAAACTTAAAACACAAAAGGCTTCCATGTGAATTTGTGCTGACGATAGAGGAAGGTTTGAACTCTGAAACCGCTCCTGTGAAGCACAGCTGGCGCAAAAAGAGAGAGCGCGAGAGAGGCAAAAGAAGGAAGCCAGCTAGCTCGCAGCTTAGTTCTTATCTTACTAACGAGCGTTAATGTGATGCTGCCATTGCAATGATGATGAAGGACGCAAGCCGAGCGCACCAGAGCTCTCTGCCTGTTGGAAATTCTCCCTTAAACTGGTTTCCGCCTTGAATGAAACCTTTATTGAAATCATTCGTGTATATATAAAAGGTTTTCGTGTCAGTACTCTCGTGTCAGCCCTCTCGTGTCAGCACTCTCGTGCCAGCACTCTCGTGTCAGCACTCTCGTGCCAGCACTCTCGTGGTCAGCACTCTCGTGGTCAGCACTCTCGTGCCAGCACTCTCGTGCCAGCCCTCTCGTGTCAGCACTCTCGTGGTCAGCACTCTCGTGCCAGCACTCTCGTGCCAGCACTGTCGTGGNATCACTCGCGTATCATCACTCGCGTATCATCACTCACGTATCATCACTCGCGTATTATATTTATATATTATCTAAAGGCTCTCGTACTTAAAGTTTTTTGCAGCGCTTCATTAAAGTTATTGATGTATTTTTGGCATGAATAGGATCGTTTTACGACGGGTCTTTCCACATTAGAAAAAGTTGGCTCGAATGTAGGAAGTACTCGTACGTTTTAACAAACCGATGCACAGAGGACTTCCTTCCTGTTCATGATCCAAAAAATTGTTAGCTTTCCATAACATTGTCAGCATTATTCATCTAGTTATTTACTTCCTAAAACAAGATGCCTCAATATAAACACAAATGACAAACTTCGAGTGGAATACTTTCAAGTGTTTACTTCATTTCTACCATATACTTTTATTTTAGAGAACTCCAACGCTTTCTTCTTCATATTTAGCTGTTACATTTCTTTTGAAAGTGACGATAGCTTAGCGGAAAATTCCATACTCTCGTTTGAAAAATAGAGTTCCACTAAGAAAATATACGAGCATGTATCACACTACTTTACAGAGCTACAGCACGGGTACTTCAAAATACAGGAGAGTTAGTTTTTATATCAAGCCTTTATAAGCCAAGAAATCTAAAAAAATCGACTCTGAAAACTAGGCTGCTTTCACTCCCAGTTTTTGAATAGCTTCATTGCTTCAAGTACCGTACCCAGTTGACGCTCGCATCAACGCACTAACACGGGAGAGAAGGTCAATAATGCCGTATCCATCGGCCCCATCGGGCAATGTTTCCAAAAGTTGTATCACTTACCTGCCCAAAGAAGAAATTCGAACTGTAATTTTTAGAGTCGCGCTCTGAGATCGACCAAACTGGTAATATTCAGGTACCCCAATTGTTGTTCTTAAGTCCATTAAAATAAGGTCCTTAGATTCGAGCGTCAACTGTATCGAGCCAAAGCAATGTAGCGTGCAAGCAGGCCGCAGTTGAGACCAGCAGCACCCTCACACAAACCATCGCTGCAATAAAGCCTACGAGACCTGAGACTTTGTTTAAAGGATCCATGTTTCTCCTTGACAGGAAAAAACTTGAGCATGAGGAGAGTCCATATTACGATAGGAGTTGTAACTCTAGAAGTCTAGATCAACCTATAGCCATCTACAGGCTTTTCTGAGCGATATTGTACTAGTTGATTTCAGCGAAGAGGTGTGTACAGCTAAAGTATCTTCGTTAGTTAGGAAGCTACTTCAGCCAGTTTACCTCTAATTGAAAGCCTTTGACACTACGTTTTATTAAACATCAAAACTCAATAAGCCATCAAGTAATTTTCTGCAACTACCGACCTCATTCAACCATGATTCATTAATATTAACTCTTATTCGACTAGTTTTCTTCAACGAAAAAATTTCGATCATACGGTTCCCACAGAACGAATAACTTATTCAACACGCTAAACCCCAACTGTAAAGCTTGCTCGACCAATTCCCTTCAAATAAGAAGTTTATCCGAGTAAATTCAGACTCTTAATTAATCCTCTTAGGCTCACATCACCTGCAACCTTACTGGGAACGCTCATCACTCGTCCTCATGTTCAGATAAGAGGCACGTGTGCGCTGCGATGTTGACAAAGACCTCACCTCGCCAGGTTTCAGAGCCCAGGGCACCGAGGGGTCCAATAAAGGGGAACTGCCTGCCCTCGCCGCGAGGTCAAGTCCGGCCAGCGTGACCTGGGCGCCCGGCGGCGGTGAGGCGGGGCGTGCCTCAGCAGCGTGTATCTCTGGCGCTGCTGAGCATGCGTGGCTGTGCATGCGTCGTCGGGGCTGTGCATGCGTCGTCGTGGCTGTGCATGAGTCGTCGTAGCTTTGCAGGCATTGTCATTGCTGTGCATCTTCGTACGGCCACGGGCCAAGATATGTGTTATAAAAATGATTTTAATATTATTTTTATATCATAAGATACACTGGTACAAATGCTTTGTATTTGTTTAGACGATAATGTAACCTACCAATACGAATGTTGTCTTGCAGTTTCAGCTCGTTGTGCACTTAATACACCACTGATGAGAATTTAACGGAATGTACGAATAATGTGAAAAAACGAAGATCGACTGGAAAATCATTTGGGCAGCGAAGCGTTAACCTGCCTTAGTCTGCTGCACTTTCCAAACACGGTTCGTATGCAAGCCGCACCAGAATCGCCGGTACCTCAGCCAAGTTACGATGACAAGATACCCTAAGAGAACAACAGAGGATTGAATTTCTTCCGCATCCTGTTTACATCACTTGCAGTAGCTTTTTTCTCTAATCGTGGGCTGGCAAAATTAAGCCTAGATGATGGAAAGAATTTATTTTAGGTAAAGTAAGGTAACAACATTATACAACAACATATACAATAACATTAGGTAAGAATTTCTGACGAGTTGTATACGCTCGGCGATGCCTCGCAGAATACCTTTTTCAGCCAGTTAACAGGCGAGATTGTTCGGTGTGCCTTAATGGACAAATTCAGTTCAAGCTATGGATGATTTTTTTCCAAATTAATGGGAGGTCATCTATCAAGCCTGGACCATAAAACTATTGATTATAGCAAATCAATCTCTGTTCAATTTCTTCTGATATTTTTTGTACTATAGCGGCTCACGTTTGTGCAAGACTTTGTGCAGAGTTGTGAAGTAGTTTTTCAGACCAATAAGTAACACTAAATTTTTAAAATTTATTTCCGGATGAAGAACGTCCAAATAAATCAAGAATGACAACAGAAGAGAGGCTCGCAGCCCTCTCAGTCGGTGCAAGTTTGCCGGCAAATTACTAGGACAAGTAAACTGATTGGTTACCTTGAAATTCCGGGAAAATTCTATCTACGTTCTGTTGACGAGCAGTATTCATGTAGGGTCTGATTCCTTAACAGCAATGTATTCCTCAATGTGATGGATCAGTTCTGACCTGCATGTTTAGCATTGCTAAATAATGAAGCACACTTTCCGCTGACAAGAGCAAACATACGATACTTTTAAGCTCAGCTAAAATCAGAGTTTTAAGATTTTTGTACCTGAAAATTTCCAAACATTTGACCTGGGGCATTGTTTTATTCTTCATCTGGGAGACGAACCTAAAGCTCAGAGGTCTCACAAGCTGCATTATGAGGTGGCCAGACATTTAAAACACGAACAGCCAGTGCATATGCAATCAGTGCTCTTGAAAGTTCCGCATCTAGTTTTGAACTCTACAATCACGACTGCATTCATTCCGTTTTGATCGGTCACTAAAACAAGTGATAGATGTGTTCTTTCAGATTTTTATATAAATGTTATGGAAACATTTTTTTTCGTGCACATCAAGAGGTCAGCCATTAAAAAAGATGTGAAAGAATTTTTATCGATATTATATGCAAGGAAATTTAGTAAATTCCTGCAGTTTTTGAAATTTGACTGAAAAATTTCCCGTATATATTTTTGCGAACATTGTGCACGGAAATTGAAGAACGGCTTCTTTGCTCCTCCCCTGCCGAGGTCCCACGAAGTAGAAACACGAGAACTAACTCGTTTTATTTGCAGGTGTCTCACGAACACATCGTTTGGTATCGTTTATTATCGTTTATTATCATTGGTCTGCGGAAAGGACTGAATTTTGTACTCTCGCATATCAGCGGCTAAAGAGGCATACTGCGCCTCCACCAGCTCGGTCACCAGATATAACTAGGATGGCAACATTAGGTCCAGTGCAATTTTCAACTTTTAATGACCTGCTTCTGCTGAGAAAGAAATCTTGTATTTCAAGATGCTAATTCATTTCACTTTTCTCGCTTGAACACGTAAACACAAAGAAACTTGCCCGTTCATTCCATGAAATTGATAGGTACTCATAACATAAAATTTTAGGTTTGCTGATTTTTCAATCAATGTATAGTTATCGGGATACTCGTTTTGCAATGTTATCTTACATTGATGGAGTTCGATGCTAACCGCAGCATACAAATAAAAAGTCGATAAAAAAATTCACAGAAAAAGATTCTGAGACTTTCAAAAATGTGAACTTCGGTTCCATATGCTTGAGTTTCTTAGGAGATCTTCTTTGGTTAAATAATGTAAAATCAATCTGCGAGTTGTTCTATAGTTTCAACATAAATTTCAAAAGCTATTAAATTTATAGACATCGCCCCACACACTCATTGAAAGTATCATTCCAGCGATATTCCGATATTCCAAAGTAAAACTCCTAGGAATAGATTTTCACTACGAGTTTGTTTTCAATGCGACAAGTATCCCGAGTGAGCAAGAAATAAATTCTTGGCTGGAACCATCAAATTCACTCCCTAAAAGTAATCAAATGCCTGCATGAAAAGGTTCAGCGATGTCGAGTTCAGCGATTGAAGATTTCCGCGATCCCCAGGACGGGGTCCTGCAGGGCTGAGGCGACACAGCATTATTTCTTCTAGCTTTGCTGGAAAACTTTTGGAGGTCAACGACAGGGAGTTTTTTCCTTGACAGCACCTCGTGAAAAAGGCTACCTTCGCGAACTAGACGGCAAACTCTACTGGGCATGCGTATGTTCGTAAAATACACAGTAAACTCTAACGCAACCTGTTGAAAAATCTTCCTTCGTGCCAAGAGTCATTTTGTTAATATTTGGACTGTTCACAGTCACGCTTACACAAACTCGCAAAATCAGTGGAAAAAAGCAGGAATTCCGTTTGTAAATTGGCACCAAAGCCTCAAGGCGCAATACCTGCCGACGCAATGCCTAATTGACACCCAGGCCGCGCGACGCAATGCCTAATTGACACCAAGGCCACACGACGCAATACCTAATTGACACCAAGGCCACGCGATGCAATGCCTAATTGACACCCAGGCCACACGACGCAATGCTTAATTGACACCAAGGCCACACGACGCAATGCCTAATTGACACCCAGGCCACACGACGCAATACCTACAGTGAGTCAAATAAGTATTCGTAACGTTCGAGAAAA
>VOMN01020128.1:0-11471 GCA_014899125.1 Orchestia grillus
AATTACAGCCTTAAAATTAAAATGTGGAAGTAGCAATGGAGGGAATGTGTGGTTTAAACTTCCTTTCCCAAGGGAGGCTTTTCCAGCAGGTTTATTCGTACTTGTCGGGGAGAGAGCGGATGTAGTACTGACTACCAGTGAAACTGAACACAACTATTGTTACCATATTCTTTTTGTTCAAATTAGTTGAGGAAACCTGTTATTGTTTAAATTATCTTTATATTTTATCGGACTGTGACGAGCTTTTTGGCTAAGTCGTGTATGTATTAATGATAAAATAATACATAAGTAAACTACACCCTTTGAGGATTTGTTTGTACTCTTACTAGTAATTGGCTGACACATTTCTCTTTGAAAAAGTTGCGATTTGTATCATATGGATTTATTTATTTTTATTGTAAATGTTTGTTTATTCGTAGATGTTCATTCTTCAGATGGTTAAAAACAATATTAGGGTTTTGTTTTCGCTTATAAATTGTACGTAATATGACGAAGTTAGTCTGGTGGGAGTAATTTGTACTTCCATAGGTTTTGTGTAGAAAATTAAGAATAGACAAAACCTTGTTGTCCAGTTTACTCTAAAATGTGCTTATTAATATTTTTCTGGTGCTTGGTAGAGGTATCTAGAGAAAATAATGTAAAAAAGGAACTGTTAGTTTGTGTTTTGAATAATGTAATTCTCATGAATTCAATACCATTTGAAGTGTTGCGACCAATTCTTTTACGTGTTCGATCCTTATTTTGGCCTAAATGGTGGAATGAAATCTTTCCTGCTGCCTAATCCTAACCCGATTTCGATCTTAATTAGCTTTGTAGCTTTGAGGTTAACGTGAGAAATGATGCTCGTCACCAGCCTTGCCGCTGCAAAGCGGCAGCGTGGACGCCGTCGTGTGCGACTTCCCATTCGGCCAGCAACATCGGCCGTACTTGACTCGTGCTGGCAGGACTAAAGGAACTTCTGAGGCACTGGATGCGTCTTGGGACGAGTCGATGGAACTTCTGGCGCAAGTTTTATTGGAGTGCTCCAGGTAATGTTGGCTGCCAAGTGTTAGTGAAGTCCATCGAGGAATTTGGTTACCAAATATCAGTAAAATCAGTAGGGCAGATAAAATTGTAAATCAGTTATAAGTGGATTGTAACGATGCGCTTCTGCATTACAGGGTTGTCTGTACGTTGTTCGAATATGTGCCATGATTTGTAACATTGAGACATTATCCAAAATTTTTAGTTGAGAAATATCATGTTCTCCAGAAAGCCTGATATTTGTGATTAATCGGTAATAAGACTCATACTTGCAGAAACACCTGCACGTAATTTTTATAGACGCATTTCTCTGCAGTCTGTAGATGACAAACACACGGGTCATGTACCAGCTGCTCTCTCTCCTGCTTAGTTCGGTTGTGAATTGAGCGAACGTTGTGTAATGGATTATTAGAATAGTCTTATTTAGGAGGCAGAAATATGAAGCGTGATAAATGCATGCGTCATATATGCCGACGATTTAGATGAGGACAACGGGCAAAGTTTGTGGTTTCAATGTGATAACGGAATATGTGTATAGCTTTTCTCTTGGCGATTTAGTATTGATTAAACCCAAGCACACGTCCGAGTAAATTGAACACTAGACATATTGTGTCAGTTGTGTTGTATGCACTGTCTTTTGAACGTTCAAAATTTTTGTGGTCGTCTATACAGAGTTCTAGTGGGAGGCGGGTCTGTGGTGCTGCTGCTGCCTTCATCAAAAGAGACTTCGTTTCTGCGCTTGTGCTCCGACCACTCGCGCGCCTCTGACGGTGAGTTCGTGGTGTGTCTCGACAGCGCACGCTTTTCCGGTGCTCGCAATTGCTCGTTGTTATTGGAAAATTAACCAGTTCCATATCTAGAGAATGTATCAATAATTTGAAGAAATAATTGGAATATGGTAGAAAATCTGGCCAATATTATCTACGTTAGCTTTGCTGCAGTAATGTCAATTTCTTCCAAGAATTTTGTGGTTAAAAGTGTAAGCGCGATCTGTCCTTCGAGCTGGCAACCACTAAACGATATTTAGTGGAGCCTCCGCTTGGGTGCGATGGGGGCACGGCCGACAATGATGCGGTGTGAATTAACCATCGGTTCCGATGGGATCTCGCAGCAAGAACTCGACAGCATCAATATTTGTTATTAGCAGGCTCTTATTCGCTCCAATATAATGGCCCTCTAGTTCGACGTCGGAGCCCAGGTTTGTCCCATCAGACCGTTGACAATGTTACTGTATGTAGGACCCTCATTCAGGTTATAGGTAAGCTAGGTGTTTGAATATTTGCTCCACTTTATTGACGTCTGGTTCTCGTCACATTGCAGGTTCGCGCTTGCAGTTGAGGAGCAGTCATCATCTGGCGTTGGGCACTTCTAATGGCCTTGTTTGTGTCCTACAGAAAATGCTTCCCAAGAAATAAAAAATTTAATCTAATAAAAAGTAATTCGCCACATTTCGCTTAATTTCAAGCTAAGGAAGTATTTAATATTGGTTGAAAGACTAGGTTAATGAAATTTGATACAGTTTTGTCCTCTATTTGAAGTTTTACCTTCGAATAGACTGTAATGGGACCAGACAAGGATAAATCTGCCATCCGCGAGGGTTTGTTTAACAAATTATTATGTGTATTGTAATAGAATGATAAATGCCGGTCATTCTGCATTTAAAAATTGAGTTTTGACAATCTCAAGTATAAGGAAGTGATTATCTTTACTTTACGCCAATCATTCTTTTTCTTGTAAAAGCATTTGAAATTGTTCGAAGTCTCGTACACATCACAAATTGAATCATCCTGCCTTAACATTTTTCTTCCAAGATGTGCGGATCACTAAGCTCACTCGTATCGCGCCAACCAGTTCCACGTAGCCAACACGGGGGATCGCCCACGTAGCCAACACGGGGCATCCCCCACGTAGCCAACACGGGGCATCCCCCACGTAGCCAACACGGGGGATCGCCCACGTACCCAACACGGGGGATCGCCCGCGTACCCAACACGGGGGATCGCCCGCGTACCCAACACGGGGGATCACCCACGTGCCTACCTACGCGGAGGATCACTGTGCGCAAACCAAAAATGGGAGAATGAGATTACTCGGCATTGAAACAATTTTATTCTTCCAAATAACGACCAACAATATAAACCCATATTTAAATCTAAGAGATATCGTAAAGCAACAAAGTACTGTAAATTATGACACACAAAAAATACGGGTCAGCACCATCAATTTTCCTTATGCACAATAAATTGCGACTTCGACCATACAACATAACGTGCTCTCGGCACTCCGACGACTCATCTTATGATACAATATCAAGCGAAGCATCAAACGATCGACTAGGTTATTTGTGAACAACTGTAAGCTACTACACAAAGAAAGTAATTCAAAGACGGTCTTCACTCATTCGACATGAATCACAAACTAGAATGTGCTTGTATAGCTTCAACTTTATATACACACGCGGTAGTTACCACCTTCAAAATATATTGCATGCAAAAATCCAATTTAAAATAGTTATTCATTTCTTGGTACAAAGTGTGAAAATAGAAATTGAATTAATCGGTAGAACGCATGACGATCTTTCAGAGTGAACTAAGCTAGGGCCGCTTGCCTCGCTAACTGTCCGTGAGCGACCTCACGAACTTCTCGTAGTCCGCCTCTTCCATCAGAGCGTCTATCTCCTCAGGCTTTGTAAGCTCAACTTTGAACAACCAACCTGGAAAAATTCACAAATTAATACACGAACAAATTTAAAATGTACTAGATTTGAACAATACTCATTTCAAACAACTGATGGTGAAAAATTATTCCTGTAAATGTTCGATTTTACGTAGAAATAAAAATCGTCACCATCCCACGAAATGTCCGAGAGTCTGAAAATACTGCAACATTGTAAACTCGGTCTGGAAATTTAATGGATACATAACATATTTTATCAACTTTTACAAATTATTTAACAATAACTTGAAAATATGCCCTCCCTTAATGTGATCATTGAAGTCTGACGTGCGGAAATCTGAGGCTGCCTATATCTGAGCATAACTCGTTTCATTTAGATTGGTTCGGCTACTCGGACATGAAACTAAACTAATGTTCCAGACTATTTCCTTCAACGGTGATACTTTTTATGACAATGTACACGAAAAAAATATGAAAATAAATTGAATTATGATATGAAATTGAAGTTCTACAGATGTACCTGTACATTCATAACATCGTATGTATGATACCAAATAAAACCTAAAGTCCTGCTCTTTTTAATCAAAACTATTTCATCCTTCTAGCAATGATAGTTTACAAAGTACAACGTTTTTAAATCTGTTACTTTTTTAGGTTGCAGTAGGCCACCTTTGCGCAGAAGTTGTTATATTAAAAAGTGAGCACGAAGATCACACGATGTTTGGTAGTCTTACTGATCCTAATTACAAGTTTCATCAAGACGTCCACGATTTAATTTTAAAATTATAATCTTGTTAATTGAAAAATCGATTGTTACTTGCTTTATATGCAACTGATTTCGAAATGAACGATTTTTCATTCTTTCTTAACATTTAGGATCATTTTGGCCACGTGAAAAGTACACTAATATGAAAGGAAGGAACCGTAGTAATGACAATAAATCCCGAAGAGCATACGCTTTCATTCATGACCAAAACCATTTTTCTTTACTTCCTAGCGTAGAAATTAACTTCTATCCAATTAAAATATGCATTGAGCCTAATGAATTTTGAGGCAAAGTTATATTGTCTGCTGGAACTGAAATACGAGCAGTTTGGAGTTCGAAAAGCAACCATGTTCGTGGGAAAAACCGATCTACCAGTCAAGTAATATCATTCCTACGGTCAGGTTCCGGTTGGGAGTTACAAAAGTATGAGACTTTTCTATTATGGCATCGCGGGAACGGAAACGAGACTTTTCTTACTGAAGGCGGAAAAATTCTTAACATATTTTTTGAACTAAATATGTTACACAGCGGCACCTAACGAAAAATACTCTGAAAGATTCATTGACCACAGATAAACTTTTCGAAACAGCCTAGTTAATCCGGAAGTATAGATAAAAAATTTGTAGAGAATGTAAATGCAAGGTCAAGGGGATTTTGAGGGCATTATAGTACACCTTGAACTGCACTTAGAGACTGGAAGTAAAACGGGACGCAAGTCACGGGGAAGTACATCTGAAAACCATACACGGTTAATGATAAGAAAATAAATTCATGAAGCACTTCTGCGTGAGCTTTTACGTCTACAAGCTTAAGATGGATATGTAATTATTTAGAAGATCATCAACAGTATCATAATATTCTTCTGCACAAGCATAAAACAACAGCGAAAATAAATACATAATAGAAGAGCAAAGTTAGCTAGCTGAAAATTGCCCAAAGCTATGGCACTCAAGTATTTAAATGTCCCTTCCTTTATGAGCATTTGACTAATTAAATTTCAACATTTGCTATGAATCTTTTATCAAATTTTCAATCGAGACTTCAGATAAAAAATTACACCTCAATTTTTCTTTCTGAAGTAGTTTCAGGCTTTTATTTATAAATTCCTCAAAAAAATAAAACAGATTGACACGTGCCATTTAAGATATAAATGCTCTTCCAGAAAAATGGCAAATGGAACCGCAACATAAGGAAAGCGCACTGAGCTAATTAATGAGCATCAGTGAGAATTGGCACTTTTACAAATGTCAGCCTCGGCCCAAGATAAAAATTGCCGATTTCTACTTTAGTTGAAACGTGCAAGGTTGTTGATAATATAAATAATGTTTACCTTATATTAGCGTATACGGAAGTTGAAGGTTAATTTAGCAGAGGAAATATTGTAATAAAAGCCATTTGAAAAGATAGTCCTATAGCTATCTGAGATGACAGAGGTTGTAGATACGCCCCTTCTGTACTGCTTAAATAATCAGGTTCGTGGTCACAGTTTGCTTAAGCTCACTTCAATAATGCTAATTCAGTCCATTGAATCCCCTGGTTACCTATTTTGACACGTCAATTCTAATTCTACAGTAAATTTCAAGTGGACAAGACACGGGCTATTCAATAATATAACAGTAAACTTACTAAGTGCCAAAAAGAAAAGTTTTGAGTAACACACCTTGATCGTAGCAGCTCTTGTTGATGAGAGATGGCTGCTCTTCAGCTGCCGAGTTCACTGCTACAACCTTGCCAGACACCGGGGAGTAAAGCTCGCTCGCTGCCTTCACAGACTCCAGCGCACCACATTCATCTGGAAATCAGATATGACACAAGTAGGATTCAATCACAGCTATGTTGAACGTAAGTCACCTGTGGGGTAACATCAATAGCTAGGAAAAAAATATACAAAAACCCAAACCATGTGACAACCCCACACTCTTACAGCTTCAAAATCTAAGGAAAGCTAGTGAGCTTAAAAAATTGCATTCACAAGTAGAACTGCTGCAATATATATATCTGATTGGATTGAACTTTTAATCTGCATCCAGTCAAAAGCAGATGCATGCACAACAAGCAATAGCCAGTTAAGTGGTACTTCAAGTGTGCACAAAGATACTCAATTCCCTTTCCTAGGATCACTAGCAGCAGTACCATAGTGGCACAACTAAGCTTATCTTATTTCATAAATGAGAGACATGCTATACAGGCGTCTTTTACTACTGAGGGAATATCAGCATATATACTTCAAACTTGGACTTTTTAAAAATTCCTTTTAAATTTTAGTCACAGCTTCTTGCTCATTTGTTCTGCTCAACTGAGAAAATAATGAAAACAAAGCTTTAGGCACACATACCTCCCACGGCCGAAGTTTCTGGTTTTGTTACCCTGATATAAAAGCTACTTATGCTGCTTTCACTCTCAATCAAGATTGATGACTATTATATGACTATTAAAATTTCAAAATCTAAACAGAACTTAGAAATTTTGTATTGTTAGGCAATAACTAAAAAAATGAAATGATGATACAAAATACTTCTTGATAACCTCTATAAAAAGTAACCCATCAGAAAAATTGAATTTAATTAGTTTGTTTCAATTTTTCCAAATTTTACTGAGAACAGTTGAACATTTAAGAATTCAATAAGCAGGTACAGTACATGTGTACCATATTTATAAAATAATGTAACCCTCACTAGTGAAATCATTTACAGTATACAACATACAGTACAACTATCAAATGGAACTTTCAAATCTGTAAATAACGGGAACAAAGGTCCTGTAACTTGAATACCATTCATCAATTTACAACATACTTGTTCCCTTTCTGAGGCCTTGTTCAAGTTCAGAGGGTAATTTAATTATGAACTTTTTAATTCATTATTTAGGGACCCAGTCCACTGAAAAATATAACTAACTGTAAATACTTAGCTGGAACCATCCACTTGTCTCCAGATGCAAAGTTGATATAAATACCTGGTGAGATACAGCCTAAAATGAATCAATTGCAATTATGTATAGACTTCAAACAGGAATGAGATGCTACACTAATCTCAAACCAAAGAGCAAAAAAAATCTGACAGGGATGAACAATATTCAAGTCAGTCAGGTTGCTACTACCCCTCTACTATGCCAGATTCTAATTAAATATGGAAAAGTACATATCAGTCTCCTTTCTTGAGCATTAGGCATCATTTCGAACTAGTGATAGAAAACATAAATTTAGAGAAACTTACCTCCTTGTGCATATTCAGAATCCACATCAGGAAGCTGGGCATAGACTATGTCACCCAAGGACTCTTGAGCATAATTTGTGATTCCTATTGTCCCACTCGTGCCAGACACTTCCACCCACTCGTGTTTGTTGCTGAATTTTCTACCTGCCCAAAAACAAGAATATTAATATTATATTCTAGGTAAGTTTTCCAATAATTCTTTACTGGAAACAGAAGATAAGACAAAATAAAATGTTAAGCAAACAAATGGTGAAATTTCTTGAACACATTCAGAGCCAGGCCATTTTTAATAAAATGCATACTGAGATTAGAAGAAGAATCTGCCTGTAGCAATAAAGTGCTCCATATAATTAATGTGAAAGTTCCCACTCAATTTATTTTTGTACTCATATTAGACCTTTCATAAATGGAGATAAAATTTTGGTGAAACTAATAGAGAGCATGTCATCATATACTGAGTGATGCTGATATATATATTCTAAATAAAAATATAGTAATTACTGTTGTAATGTTTCCGGTAACATATTTTTAATAGAAAATGTAAATGGTTCATAAATCTAGCTGTGATGGAAAATGGAAGTGAAGCCATCTATATATATCCTACGCACCTTCAACTGAAAATTAGTCAAAGCTAAAATAAGATAAAATTACCTTAGTGATATCAGTTCAGAAGACAAAATTGCATTTGTAAAGCCAGCCATTTTCTTCTCCATAGGAAAATACATACATTGGCACCACCAATTGGAGACATGGCTGACATTGGATTGTGAGTGCCATTATTTACTGGTAACATGGCATGAACTAAGCTGAGTATTGTCATCAACATATAGCAACATTACAGAACTTCACAGGGAAGTATAAAAAAATAAACTAGAAATTGTATTCAAAACCTATACCTGTAATCTTAATACTAGTTTAGAGTATTAACCCCTCTATTATGAAAATGACAAAATAAAAGATAAAAGCTTGCACCTTGCTCTACCAATGACAAGGCTTTCACAATAACAGTAAAAGGCTGTTTTGATAATTTGTGTGAAATTAATATAAATATAGTTTAAATCTAAAAGCAACTTATTTTTAATACCAATAACTTCATATTTTTTAAAGTTTTCAAGTTTAAAATAAACTATAATCTGTGCAAATGACACTATCAAGGTTAGCAAGTGTATTTACAGCACAATTGACCATCCGGTCAAACTTCAGTAGCAAACGATTATCAATAGAATTTTAGGAAAACATTTTTTTATATATTATTTAATATGCAAGGTATGAATATTATGATAAAAAATTTAAGGTTGTTATAATTTAATGATAAAAATAACAAATAGTAACTAATGAGTAATTTTTTATTCTTTAATTCATGATATAGTGTAGAATTAGATTGACTAAGCCTAGTTGAGGTCATGAAATCATATCTAGAATTCAACAGTAACTCAGATGATTGTTGAATAAAGTCATCATTTTCCTGCCAAACATACTAGGAGCACTAGATTTGTATTTAATAACTGATGACCTACTGCTGAACTTTCAAGGAATAGTCTAAAAAATTAAAAAATATATAATGCATACATTATAATTGTAAAAATTAATATTTACTTTACTGTGGCCAACTGTACCAAGTATCCTGATCACTGTACAGCCTTCATTTTAGTATCATTGGACAGGAATTATTTTTGAAAAGTTTTGATGCATATAGAAAGCTATATTGAAAGATAATCAAACCCCTTCTTATGCTAATAATCCAAAATTTCACAAAGTTAAGGGAAATTTGGACCACATTTTCACAACTTTTTATCTTGTTGCATTGTGTCAAATGAACAAAACAAACCTTCTTGACATAACATAACCTCAATTTAACCCTTATGTAACCATGAGGAAACATAAATGGAAGACAGGTTAACAATATAAAGTAATTTTTTATCATAAGGAAAACATCCTACCAAAAGACACCAAATAAAGGCTGTACAAAGGACAGCTCTCTGTGCAGTTGGCCACAGTAAAGTAAGCCATTGTGAAATATGGTCAGTTGTCTGATTTTAATCATGACTATCGAAGTATTACTTTAAACATAAATGCTCAATAAAGTAATTAAACTATATCTAGATTACAAGTTAACATAATAACAAAATACTGACAATCTTGAGTCAAAATGATAGCTTTCTATCACTTATTTCAAGATTCAATAGCCCAGATTTCTTAAAGTTTTACTATACTTTCACTGATCAGCAGCAACCAACTATAACTACAACGAACAAAAATTACGTAACTTCTCTACCTTTGGCACACAGAGGCTGAAGCCCTCTAAAAAGACCAGATTCAAGGTCACAACCTCTGAACATCAACTACAAAACTATAAGTGAANCACTTACTGGCCCAACACGTTGAAGAACTAAACTGTTTCACACTTGAATTGAAGCAGCAGTTTATCCATCTTGCAGGATTCCTCATTATAGTATTTTTACAGAATGACTGCAATACGCCAACCGCAGCCATGGCTCCACCGCTCCAGCTCTGAACGGAATGTGCAATGAGAAGACGAAAATTTTTGACTATTTTATTAAACTTGATCACATGAAAAATTTGTAATATATTTAAAATATAATTCTATGCAACTTGATTTAACAGACTATTATATTAAAAAAGTAATTGAGTATACAAATTGTAGTATTTATTTTCAGCGTTAAGTACTCAGGTTTGTTATGAGGCACCTACCGGTGACCCTCCTGACTGTCCTGACTCCTGAGGCGTAATTCCAGTCGTAACTACGAGTGTTACATACGTAACGCATGCAAGCGTAACGTTTAGTAGTATCCCATAACAATGCTTAAAACCCCATTTTACGACTGTTTACTCATAATTTGTAAATATGACTTTAGCTGATTGGTGAACTGCTGCTTTTAATCATTTTTAAAAACATTAGCAATTGAAAATTAAGAGTTATTTACAAAAAATCCCTTAGTCCCATACAAATAAATGCTTAATGTTAAACATGCTTTTCAAAAGAGCCATTTGGAAAAGTAAAAACAAAGGAAATCCTTCAATATTAGCTATGCTATTAATTTTATCTTTGAAAAAAAAATCTTTTAAGGGTAATTTTTGTCATGCTCTTAATCATTAGTTGTTGTAGGTAGAAACATATAATTAGTTTTTAATGAAAACTCATTTAATTTTGTGCGGATATTATATATATATATTATATTCGCTTTCCAACCGGAAAAAAAGAAAAAACATGCTCTCAATGATGCCTTTTTTTACCCCATTCTCAGTTCAATTTTTATCATTCCCTCTCACTGTCACGAGTTTAATTTTGCATCTATAGTCTGTACAAACTTCAAATTACTTTAAAACAAAAGTTTATTAAATTCTCTTGAGATGCACCGTTACGAATAGATTCCATTTTCCACAGTGAGCACTAAAAAAGTATTTATTTTCAACCCCGTTCGTGGTCAAATTTTCGTCATTCTCTTCCACTGTCTCGACTTTTATTTTGCAGCTGTTCTGTCTACGGACTTCAAGATACTTTCAAATTAAAGGCATATTGTGATGCACAGCTAAGAGTTTCGGCTTTTTATCCGGAAAAAGAGGAGAAACATGCTCTCAAAGATGCCTTCTCGCTCGATTTTCAGTTGAATTTTCATCATTATCTCCCATTGTCACAGATTTTATTTTGCACTTATAGCCTGTATAGACTTCAAGTTACTTTCAAATAAAATTTCATTAAATTATCTTGAGATGCGCAGTTACCAATAGATTAATTGTTCTACTACAAGCACAAAAAAGGTATCGACCTC
>VOMN01020137.1:0-22012 GCA_014899125.1 Orchestia grillus
TTTTAAATAGTCAATATCAAGGTAATAGCATTGAAACAAATACCCACGAAGAATTAACAGCTAACAAAATTGTAATAAAGCAAAAACCGATAAATTCTGAAAAATGTATGAAACTTTCACTGCAATTGATATGCAATCGCCAATTTTCTTTCGAATGAATTTACACAACATCAGAAGCAAGAACTGGCGAGGAAATCAGCACCACCACGAATTTACCAGAAAACTGAAAGTATTTCTACTGAAACCAAATTTACACGACCATTCTTCCCAACACTCCGCCCCTGCTAAATATGTAGAAGAACGTGCAAGCCTAACATCAAAGCTTGCGCGGACCCCGCATTCCGAGCTCAAGTCAAAGTTACACAATACTCACACTTAGATAAAGAGTATCCCGAACTCGATGTTGAGCCTCGACTTTAGCGAACATGTTTTTGACGCGCTCCAGGTCGGCGCCAACTCCACAGAGCTTTTCTGACTTGCCATTCGCAGCCCGCACCCTGAGCTTGGCCAGCAGAAGCAGCGACCGCGCCTGGTCATACAGCGACCCACTCGACATGACCACAGACAGGGCTCGGTCCAGGCCGTCAGAGTCCACCCCACTGGGCAGGGTGTAGAAGTTGTACGAGTGGATGCTGGGGTTGCACAGCCGCGCGTACCCCTTAGAGGACGCTGACGAGAGCAGACCGAGCTGAAGCTGCACGGCGATCAGCTGGAGGGTTGCCAGGCTGTGCAGCAGCGCCAGGTGGTTCTCCATGGCCAGGGTGACAGCGTTCACAAGCGTGTCCAGGGCTGCGCTGCAGTTGCCAACGATGCACAAGGCTGAGGCGTACAGCAAATTTACCTGAGGGAGATGCAATGAGGCCAGTAAATAATAACAGCAAGTGTATGTGTGTATCCGTTTATTTTAGGTTTTTGCCATACGCATGAAGTTATACACAAGAAAATATGTTGCTAGTGGAAAAATATGAACACCAGCTATAATTGAACCAAGAATTACCCAAGGATCCTAAAATTGAAAGAATCTTGACGGGAGCTAACGTATCCTTGCGATTCACAACATTAGCATCAATCTTCTGTTAGTCATCTTATCTTTCTTCGGTGAGAAAATAGGTCACGTGTGTAGATATTGTCCATCAAATCAACTTCCACTAACAATAAAACGCATAGGTTAAACCTATTATTATTAATTTATCCAACTTGAGTGAAAAAATAAAATACATAAACTGTCATGAATAGCTATGACCTAATATCTCGGTTAGTAAAGTATTCTATAATTTAAACACACGACAAAATCCACATCAGACACCATTTTAAAAAGGACATGGAAGAAGCATGTGTAAAAAGAACGGGCTTTTATGATTGCGCTATGTGAATACCACAAAACCTCATTTTCAGCTTTAAAATGGGATCCATTCTCAACATCCATATCTGCACACGTTCGGCTGAAGCTGGCAGAGGCACTTTTGAAATTTTTCTTTGTTCACTTTGAGACTCTTGATGCTGAGGTAAATTTCAGTTTCACACAAACATGGACGAACATATACAAAAGTGCGGCATAACTGATAATGTTCTACAAGAAAAAAGACCATTTATAACATTTCTTATTATCTTAAATTGAGTTTACATACGTGAAAACTCCATAGGCATCCAGTACCGAGATCTAATACAGGCTGTCGCTCACTGGTGATGAAGAATCAACAGTGAGAAGTTCGAGTTCAGTCGCACGCAAAATTAAGAATAATAATAAAACAACAAAGCCTGAGTTAAGAGAATTGCAAAAAATGATTCAGCAGAAAATCTTTGCTTGTGTCAACTGCACGAGATGAACTTGGTCGATCCAAAGGAAATTAGCCTCCAATAAACGCTAGAGTACAGCGAATGTAAGTTGTTTTCATTGACGACACAACCATATCAGCGCATATTACGTATACGCTTAGTAACAAAACCGTTCCAATGTGACAAACATTGCTGAGGTGCAGTCTTTGAGAAGATGCTCTTCTAGATGCATTCAAACGGACTTACACAGTCTGGTCTTTGGAGGAAATAAGGACGTTTAATAATAAAAGTGAAGGTAAAACAGCGGGTTTAGTAAAATTTTTTATACTTCATTTTGACTGTATCAGCATGGGGATGGAAACGAATTCGAACAAACTGATAAAAACAAACTTGCATCTGTAAAACTAGGGAGGCAGAGATCATCTGAATTTTTTTTACTTCAAAACGAAATATTCGGCATTTCAAACTAAAATAAACTTTCATCATCCTGAAATGGGGCATCGACTTAATCTTGAACTGAAGCAGCCATGAATTCAGGTATTAGGCATTAATCCGGGGGCAAGAACCATTCAGTCGAGGACCTCGTCGGAAGGAACAGGCCTGTCTTAACACCAAGTGGATAGTAGTAAGCAGGCACTCATTTCGACAGAAACAACACGCACAGCAGCAACAAGCACAGCAATACACGCACAAAAGTAACACGCACAGAAGCAACACGCACTGCAATACACGCACAGCAGCAACACGCACAGAAGCAACACGCACCTGGACCATGAGCTGGGGCTTCTCCCTGATTTCTTGCGTGCTGAGCAGCTCGGTGACTAGCTGCAAGGCGCACTCTGACTCGCCCTGCGCCACCGCTACCTCACACCACCTGTCCAACCGCACCACAACCATCTACAACACTATTCAGCCGTATAGTTTCGTAGAGCCGACGTCCGGGAATCATTGTGAAGAAAACTTAATTTAGAAGTTTTTCGAACTTTATTTAGTTGACCGAGCTTTCGAGCGCTTCTTTTACAGAGCTCGTTTTCAAGGCGGGCAATTTTGAAACAGGACGACTAATGTCCACAATCGTGCCGTCACCATCCCCAACGATGTCCATAACCGTGATTAAATTAATAAAGTACTGTATAAAACAAAATATTCGGTATCATAAGTATGCCAATTTCAGCCTTTAGTCGTTCTGTCTCAAAATTGTACCTTTGGAAACGAGCTCCGTAGAAGCGCTCAAAAGCTCAGCCAATCAAATAGAGTTCGGAAGACTTCTAAATTGAGTTATCTCCACAATATTAATCTGCTTGTCCCTATTGAATTACTACTTCAACATTGACCTTCTCCTCTCCGACAGAAGGGAACCAATAGCGACTTCAAAATTATCCAGTACTTACGAAAGGCAGCAGCATAAGTTCAACAGTCGAGCAGAAGAGTGAGTGAGGAATTACAGTAGAGTCTTAAAATACAAAAGACGTAAAATATTCACTATTGCATTTAGCAACTTGAAGAAGTTAAAGGTTAGCCTGTAAGCGTGCCCTCCTGGGTAAGGTTACTTCTCCAAGTCTGTTGGTCACAAGACTGATCCATGCAAATCCTTACAAGAGCTTAGGCTTTCCAATTCTCCAGTCTCTCCGTTTTCTCAGGCCTCGTCATCTACCCATTTGATATTTCATTTCTCTCCCTACTGCACATGGCCCCACAGTTCTCTTGACGCGATGCATCCAAGTCTGTTTACGGTGAATTTGAATGTCACGTAGCACAGCGTCGACTGTCACGCATCCTATGGCCAGGAGGCAATACGCTTCAATGTATTTAATGTAGAATGCGTAAAAAATAATATGAAATCAAATTTGGTGTCTGAAACTATGCATCTACACCCGCATACGCTGAACAACACTAGGGGGCCTGAAACTGGCTAACTACACCAACCCTTGCGTCACCACTCTTGCCAAGTTTTCAACTTTAAGCAACCAAAATTTAAGAAACCCGTTAGAATACCGGCAATAAAGAAAGAGATGAATCTTGAAGAAAAACTAATTTATTTGAGAGCACTTGCAAACAGTGTAGCAACCCTCCGTATTCCGACGCAATTTGTCTCGTTTTGACGCAACTCGCCGTATTTTATAGTAAGCTTCCTCCTCAGCGGCGACGGGCGCGAGGGCTGCGAGGGCCCGTGAGTAGCTGCCCAGTAGCAGGTGCCGCGTACACCACACGTGGGCGTGCGTCAGACGCACGTGGCGCTCGTGCGGGCTGCCTTCTGCGAACACCGTACGGGCGTACGACAGCAGCGAGTCGCACAGCCTGTACTCGCCCTGAACGACACAACAATTATGAATGAAAGGGTGAAACTTATACAGACTTAAGATCATTAACTAGGCAACAGCGAGAAAATGAGGGAGCTGTTGCAGCAATACACAAATACAGGTTAAGCTTCTAATTTGGACGACGTCAAATTAAAACACAAATTCAAATATCAAGGCTTCTGAGATTCTCATCGGAACTCGTTTTTTTTAACGATCAAGCCGTTGAATAGGATTCTCCCAACTAATTTCAATTTAGACCTTTTCCTGTTTCTACATCAAAGCAGGCACTGAATTCTAGTGTAGATTATTACCGAAATAAATCAATCCGCAATCAAATGAGTTTTTGAATTTTACTAAGCCCTGTTGTGTCACACTCTGACTCGAATCAGGCTAAAATTTATGCTTTAACCTAATCAGATAGGAGAATACAAGCCAGAGATTAAGAGTGGCAAATACAGTGTGAGACTGACGGAATCAGCGAGGGCGGCGGCGATGTTACACATGGCGGTGGCGGTCTGACTGGAGGCGTACGGCACCGTGGACTTTGAGGGCAGTGCAGGCGGTGCACTCAGCACGAGCTGACTGCACACCGCTGACATGCTGCTGCTGTTGCCCAGCCACCTCGCCCACACCCCAGCCTCCACCGCCCACACGCCGCCCACACACCCCAGCCCGCCTCCGGACACGCCCACACACCCGTCCACACGCGACACCAGCATCTGCAATGTAGAGGGTTCCAGGCCGGACGTTATCTCAGTCACATGAAATTGGCAATTTTGATCACTATTTATAGTCTTAACAACAAGAACGCTGGTGTGAAACCAATCCTTACTTCCAGATTTTGTAAACTTTAAAGACAAGAGATCCAGAACTCTAACTACATTTTTCAAAATGTGACAGGCTCGCTCAGGAACATTTCATCTACGCTTCACTTCCACAAGGTTGCATCAATCTTCCCAGATACGGCCCATCGGGTACAGGTGCCACACAGGGGAAGACTGTCGCAACATTTCAATGGAATACTAAATAAACGAATGGGCTGGCGTAACGAACGCAACAGCAACACCTCGCTATAAACTTTACCAAAGTGTTGCTCTAGTTTACCTTTGAGGCCAGTCAATTCGCTCATTTGCTAATACATGTTCCTCTTACGGCTGCTGTGACAAACTCCTTTTGAGACAAACATACCTCAAAACAGGGGCCACCAGAGTACCTGTAATAAGATATTGACTAGTGAAGCAGTCGTAATCTACAAGGGACGGCGACACAGTTGCAACTCATTAGGAAGCACATGACAAGCCCCACCAGGAGCACATGACAAGCCCCACCTGGAGCACATGACAGGCCCCACCTGGAGCACATGACAGGCCCCACCTGGAGCACATGACAAGCCCCACCTGGAGTCGTTGCGACGGAGGCTTGGCAGAAGGCAGGGCCGCCTGGTTCACAAGACTCAGCCAGCTGAGGTAGGGCATCTGCAGGGAGGCAGACCGCTGCACTGCGCTTTGTACCAACGATTCTCTCTGAAAAATACATCTTCAAATTAGCTCTACAAAGTCCACCAAACAACGCAGGCAGTGTCAGAGGAGCAGACGAAAAGTTCTCAAACAAATAGTGGTGACTGGTTCACTAGTCATGCATACACAAGCTCACACATCCACTTAAATTAAGAGGCAGTAGGTACTAGAAAAATTCGTCGGTACTAGAAAATAAATTCTCAAGTATATTGATGTAAAAACAACATGTAATATTAAGAATCCATGTTTAAAATCCCTAGGCGTTTTGGAGGTCAAGAAAGTAAGTATACTAACAGCAGCCTGCGTGGAAGGATTCAAAACTTCAGATCTGTACAAAACTTCTGCATAAAAATACAGTCATAAAATATGCTAATGCAATGAATAATAACTGTCGTCAGACACAATAAAATCAAAATTTTATCACCAGTAAATAGTCACTCCTACACCATGACTACCCTCAATATCAAAAGAAATTATGTTACTGAGGTTCTTTCAAAGTGAAATACACTCTCACCCCAATAATTATGGTATCTAAAGGGAAAGAACAACACCAGAAAGCCACACACTTCAAATTTAAACTTGAAACTTAAGCAACACAACCTACAATCGACAAGCTGCTAAGAACAAGCAACGAACAAAGACCCCACCTGGAGCACATGACAGGCCCCACCATAATGCTCCATAGCCGCGCCCCACAAGCCCTCGATAACAACCTATGTAGAGTCACAAGCAACAGAGCAGAAGACCTCGCAGTCAGTCTATAACAGTCTATAACAGAGCAGTCTATAACGCAGACTGTATATAGATTGTAACGCAGTCTATAACAGAGCAGAAGACCTCGCAGTCCCACCTCGAGGTGCGGAGCTAGCATGTACAGCCAGGCCAGCGCGTGCTGCAGGCAGATGTTGTCGTTGGCTTCCTGTGACTGCGCGATCACCTCGGAGACGCACCGCAGGGCCACCGACCTACAACACAACGTGTGTATCGTGCAGTTGTGTTTACTCACATTTCTGTACAGACACTCCCCAGGATTAGGTTCTAGATGGTATTCCATAGCCTCCTAGTTACAAGACAGACGATAGGCCACGATCCAGAATTTATTGGCCACGTTCCTATATGTTCTTTATTAACAATATTAAAGTAAAAAATTAAATTATACTCCAGCTATTTTAAATTTTTAGATTCAGAATTTACGTCCGGGTTTCTGAGCTTTCGTAGGTCGAGGATTCGTAAGTACAGAACCGTTTACCTGGAACGCGATCTCCATTACCAAACAATATATTCACGAGGTTTTATTAAGGAGCAGTTTCCTAAAATTTAATTTTTACCTCCTTTACAATACGTAGGGCTTTTATTTATCAATTACGAACTACTTATTCAGTAGCTCTCAGTAAAGTTAAATAATAATCAAAATTTTCTAACGCCTTTACTTCTCACTGAAGATACGCAAGCAACACTGAAAAATTCACGCACGCAATATCTGTCAGACTCACTCACCTTGGAGAGACTGATTATAAATAGATTGCCTGATACTCAATAGCGATGGTTCCATTTCGGCAAGACAATTGACAAGTGAAATAAAGACCACATCCTAAGTTTTGTCAGCCGGACCCTACGAGACGCCCCCTAAGCCAGCACCATCAAGACACTCACGTGCTGCCGAAGCGCGAGAAGAGGGCGGCCATGTTGAGCGTGGCGTACCGCAGCGTGCGCGGAGTCGTCCTCGTCACCTGCACGAGGGAAGGCATCGAACTGGTAGTCGTCCGAGGCAAGGTCCTTTCAGGGCTAGAGTCCCAGCCAGGTCAAGTTATATCCAAGTCAAGGGCCATCCAAGTCAAGGGCCATCCAAGTCAAGGGTCATACAAGTCAAGGGCCATCCAAGTCAAGGGCCATGAAGTCAAGAGCCATCCAAGTCAAAGGCCGTCAAATTCAAGAGCCATGAAGTCAAACCCATGGTCCAACAAGGCCGAGGTCCATTAATTTAAGGAATGTCCCCATACAAATACCAAGAAGATCCTCAGTCTCGCCACTGTATCTTCTAGACTCGCATACAGCATGGAAGGCAGGTGGTATTTGCGGAGCTAGTCACGTCATAAGTTGGTCCTTAAAATCTCTTGAAACTATTGGTAAATTCACATAATGATATCACTCGTGATGGCTTCTTCGAGACCTCAAATACTGTACGTGAGGAGACCGACAAGATTACACAAAGTACCCCAGCACATGGGGGGAGGGGCACCCCAGCACAGAAAGGTGAGAGGACATCCCAGCATAGAGGTGGGGGGGACACCCCAACACAAACACTACCTGCTGACAGTCGTAAGCTGCAGCGAGGCTGTCGACAGCGCCCTTGGCTTCCCTCGCACGCAGGTAGTTGAGGCTCAGGAGGTAGTACTGGCGGGAGAGGAAATCATTAGCATTGGCACTGGCGCAGCAGGTGAAGCGAGGGTGCAATGATGCAAAAGAAATATAAAAAATCAGGAATGCAGAAAACTTGAGCGCAACATTGGAGCAAGAAAATAAACATGCCATCGAAGCCCTATCACCAGCTCATGACTGCCGGGGATTCTTGTAACCAGAAATGCGGATCAGCTCGAGAAAGAAAGAGAGCAACTCTGTGAGAACTGCCACACCATAAACTGGTACAAGATCGCCCAGAACACTTGGGTAATACAATGAGTAAAACCACCTAATTTGAATTGAACATGGACACTGACGGCAGAGCTGAGTTGTGGGTGCACCGTGGTGATCTGCTGCAGGACCCGGTGCAGCTCAGGGGCAGGCAGCGCCTTGGTTTCGTTGAACTCGAGCAGCTCCGTCTGCTCACCAATCAGCTGCTCTGCCTGCTGCACGCTCCACGTACACGCACTCTCTGCATCACAGAAGCACGTGTGAACAAACAATAAAAATAGTCGTAATTTAAAATAATACTGAGCTTCACAAGTTATAATTTATTGTTGTCCGGAACGCGAGAACGGATTTTTATGCTTGGGAAAAGAAAATTTGTATTGTATTGTTGTCAATTACGTACACAACATGTACCCTTGACTCGCCTTCTCATAAGCAGCACAGACTTGGGTCAGAAAAGTTTTACAATGAACAGAGTTCTGCAAAGAGCGGAATAGATGAACATCACGCGAAGCAATTTCTAGTGAGACCCCCAAACATTCATGAGCTTTCTGAAAACGTCTACTTTACAATGGTATAGATACATTTTAAATCCTTATTGCAGTAGAGAGAGCAATAACAAATTATGAACGCTGACTGCAGTAAATTCAGTTGTACCCTCCGTGATCCCCATAAAAGGCTCATGACCCCTTCGGGCGTCCGAACCCGCAGTTTGGGAACCACTGGTTAAGTGAGTATAGGGAGAGATCATGACACTCGTCTCTAGCTCTAACACGCTTGAAATACCGAGCTCTTTTCTCGTAGTGGAAAACGAAATCTTTCCGATTTGCTCACTTTCGGCACACTTTCCTTGAATCGCGCCTGTGAGCTTATGTAATTAGAAAAACATTTTCTAAATCTGTCAAGACTGGTGTAACACACCCACACCCTGCAACACCAGTGTGAGTGTGTGACACACTCACCCTGCAACAGGAGATCAGCTCGGCCGATGTGCGGTACTTCATCACCACCAGCTTCGCCGTCAGGGCCTCCTCCCTCGTAAGGGGCGGGACTGTAACACCAGGCCGGACAATAGAGCGCTGGAGGGTCTTTCATTTCGCCCAAGTCAACTTAGAGTGAAAAGAAGGCTCGTCAAATTACTACTAAAATAAGCGCAGTCTTCGTGTGTCTCCTAGCAATCACGCAATGTGTGTAGATTGATTGGCGAAACTTCAATGATACTTCATTTTGAAGCTGCAACAAAAGCTTTACATCAGTATTTTATGTCTCAATTGTGAACAAATATAATGTCATAATGCTCGCAAAGTATTCACTGAGGCAGACATGTGTTTGGAGACCAAAATAATAACTACTATCCAATTAGGCTGAAAACTTTTTAGATCCTATGATAAGATTTGAAATTTGAAGCGAACAAGCTTCGATGCAGACAAATGGAATTTCAAATGATGCTCAGTATAACGAGTGAGTCGAAATACTTCGTTCCTATTAAACGTTAACATTTTAAGCACCCTCGTAGCTTTCAAAAGCCAACTTCACTCGTCAAAAGCACAATGTGCAATATTAGGGGATATAGAACTCACTAGTACGCAAGCACATCAATTATTACGTTGATGCCATTTATACGATTATAAAATGCAAAGGAACAAGATTTATCGCTAACTCAACACCTGCAGCAGCCTAAAACGTAAGTGATTCTCAAAGTGAAGGAAGGGTTCATCAAGACCCTTACAGCTATTCGCTGATCGTCTGGTGTCCAGCGTGAGGTGAGTAAGAAATTCGAGCTCACAAAGAAATGATGATGACCCTGCTAAAGAAAACGGTCCTGTCCTGCTCGATAGAGCGAGTGAGTCGGTCACGCTCCATAACGGAGCACGGCATCTTATTAAATTAGGTCGTAACATTGGTTAATTTAAAGCTCCCTATCCACAAGGAGTGTGTTCCAAAGAGAGCGATGAGAAGGGACCGTTTAGTATAGACTAAAGAGAACGGGGAATCTATACACAAGTTATGGTTCCCAAATAGGATCTCCTATGTATAGAAACAGCAAGTTAAGAATAAAGAGGAAAAAAATACCAAGAAGAGCCAGGGAAGAAGGTGTGAAAATTGAAATGCACACAGTGGGGCACGAAAGCTAGAAGTCCCGAAGGCCTATTTGTAGCTGAGATAAAAGCCAACCCACCACATGTTGCTTACACATCTGATACTCATGCAGCTAGAGCAGTATTGCCCGGAGGAAGGTACACCTAGACAACTGTGTCGTATACGTAGCTAACATTCCGGGTTCAAACAATGAGAGTGTACTAGGTTTAATTTTATTAAAAGCGTACTAGGCTCAGCTTCGTAAGAGTACACTATGAGCAAACAAGGCTCAACTTTATATGTAACAGAACACTAAGAGTAAACAAGGCTTAACTATATATGTAGCAGACAAATAAGAGTGTACAATGCTTAGCTTTGTAATAAGGAGTCTATCACAGGCGACAAGACGCCATTTCGAGTTCGTGTTTGGGTTACACGAGAGAATCCATCGCCACCGCTCACAACTCCCCCACGTCTGAGAGGGCAGATAAAACTGTCCATTCTGTAACCCTCTAGCGACCGCTCACCTCAGACGAGACGCTTCGGGCTGGTCCTTTAGCAGCGAGCGCAAGGGCGAGGCGAGGGGGGATGCCATGGACACGTCCAGCGCAGGGGGCAGACTGCTGGCCGGCCTGGGCGTCGCATCTGCTTCCGAGCACCGGCCGTCGTCCGCCTCCATCTGTGAGCGTCACATGGTCTATCATTTTTCATAATTCATGCTCAAACTACCCCTTTACCCAGTCAACCTTGTGTACACCTTCTTGACTTCCTTCGAAACCAGGAAGTTGTTTTCTAACTATCGCAGCCATGACATACCTTTTCTCTGTAGTTGATTATTCGTCAGTCTGAAACTCCCTATCCACATGAAATGTGATCCAAAGCGAGCAGAGATGAGGGACTATTTTAGTATGGACTATAGAAAACAGAAAGAGTCTACCTACAGGGTGTGTTCCCGTACAGGAACCCTGTGCATGGAAACAGTAAGCCAACAATAAAGGGGGAAAAAACACAAAAGACATAGCAAAGAAGATATAAAAATTGAAACAAGCCAAGTGGGCGCAAAAAAAAAGAAAGACAGAATTCCCGAACGCCTATCGATAGCTGGAGTAACCTAATAGAGCCCCCTGTGGTCTCCAGTCCCGTGGCATACGCCAAACAAATCTAACTCACCTTATCCTATGCCCATGGTCTATCCAATGCCCCCTAGGGAGAGGTTCCGGCACATTAATCCTTCGAGCCCTAAACATATAGGTTTCGAATTTGTTAACAATTTGGTTCCTCCATCATACCTAGTGAAAACTGGCTAGACTGAGGTGTTCCTGTATCCAGTGTCCCCTGAAGAATTCTTCCGTACCATACACGACACCTGCTACATAATTCCTAATCAAGTTCACCTACCAAAACATTCCTCATCTTTTTCCCTTTTGCTCTTCTTCGAGCCCGCCGAAGGAACTTTGTTTATTCACTCCCATTCCCCGACCGAATTCTTACGACTTCCCAACTAATTCTCAAAAATGAGAAAAATACAGAGAATTTCAAAGTTGCACTCAGTTTTCCCGATAAGGTGAAATTAGACAGTGATACAAGCAGCAGAATACCTGAGGCAGCTCACGGCAGTACTGGACGAAGAGCGAGTGCAGGGTGACCACCTCGACGATGGAGAGGCGCTTGAACAGCAGGCTCATCTGCCGCAGGTACAGACCTGCACGTAAAAAAAGTCACACGTAGATCCTGTGCCAACTCTGGCAAGTATTTAACATGAAAAAAATGTAATGTCAATCTAACGCGCAGGAAAAATAGGTCCCATTTATTTCTCTAAACATCGCAGAAAGCATCCATTTCTTTATTACCCGAGAAACATCACAGGAAAGTCAGCTCGTATAAAAACTGAGGTGACAACAAGAAGAACACACAAAAAGAGGGAGTAATCGAACAAGCGGTTGCTGGTTGCTGCTGCGCCACGCGACGTAAATTCACATTTATAAAAATCAAACTCTAAGTAATTTATTTCCAGTTCAAACAGAGATCAGAATGAACATGACACTCGCAGAAGCCACGTAGAGCACAGTATGCAGTCAGAAGTCAAACACGCTTACCATGCTCACTTCAGGCAACAAACATTCTTGAAGAAAGTATAGACACAAGACTTTAATTGCTAACATTAAACTACGTGCGAGTAGATCTATGAATACGGTGCAAACGGCACATCAGCACACGGCTTACACTTGCAGCTCTATCCTATTAAAAATTGGTGCATTACTACTGCAATGACAAAGCAGTACAGAGAAATATCAATAGCGGGGCGCGGCGGTGGCTGCGCCGCAGCGCGGACGTCAAGACCGCCTTTTGAGTAGCTCTCTGCCACAGCGGCCACGTGGGCCACTTCAGTAGTACCGGAAGCGAACTCCACTGGGCGGCACAGAACTGCAGTGCGCCACCAGTGGCTACCACTCAATATCCGTTGGAAAACTAAAAAGTTACCAGACAAGTAGCGGCTTAAAGGGACATATGCTGCAGTGACGCGCCTGTAGTTTTTGCGGCGCCGAACTGCTAGTGGCCGCACTGGGTGCATTGCAGGTGGGACTATTGGCGCAATATTCTGCGCTGAATCGACCCTAAACTACACTTACTGCACCGAGCTGCGGAAAACCATTGCAAGAGTTGCCTCCATTTTCAACTGGGCATATCACCAACATCTCAAACGTTGATTCGCGTCTCACGCAGCCCCCAATGCAAGCAAGTCAACATAAACTGTCCTGTTTTCGACCCACTGCCACTGGTACTCGAATCCGAGAGGGGCGCGAGACTGAGCTCTGGAAGTAGTTCATCCAACTGCGACACTTCAAGTGTTATTGACGTTCTCGAGGTTATCGTCTCAGGACTTCACTACACAAACATATTGATTAAAGTTTGTTATATTTCAAATGTTTCAAAATTCATTGTTTATGTCGCTGTGTGTGAAAAAATAGTGCACATTTGCAACAGATTTTCCTTACACATTAAATGGCTTTCAAACGTGAACTTGTGCTTTATATTTAAGAAATTTTATTCCCAGATTTGAATTTAGCTGTACAAATTGAAAGCTAAACTACTAACAACACTGCCAGATAGGGCAGTCCGTATCAGTGATACCGAAAAAAAACAATATTTCATGTCAGAGTTACCGTAAATGAGAGTGCATCTTAAGAAATTGACATCATTTGTCCCGCAATTGTTGGCGGGGCGCGTCTACTAGTACAACAGAAGTATGTAGTAATAGATCATTACAGATCCCACGTCGACTGGAGTCCCACTGCTGAGCAGACAAAGATGCTCACCCACTACGCTGGTCCAGAGACACGCCAGAGGATCATGGCTCTCCTGGGACACCGCTCGGTGGATCATGTCAAACAGACATTGCAGGGCTTCCACTCCCTCCTCCAAAACCTGCATGGTATGCACCATAATAAATTATCTCATAGTTAACTAAACAGCAGTTCACAAATGACGGATACTCGCACGTAATAATAAAACTAACATCAATCCAAAATGTATATTTTATAAAGTACATGCTTCCCAAAGTCAACTTAGATTCTCCATAACAACCTACCTCAGCAGTGACATGCAGAACTGTTCAATGTTCATGTGTTTCAGCATCGCAATTGGGTATTAGTTTAAAACTAGCGAGGCTCTTTCATATGACTAAAATAGAGAATGTATAAAGAAATGGAGAACATATGAAGAAATGGAGAACATATGAAGAAATGGAGAACATATGAAGAAATGGAAAAAGTATGAAAAAATGGAAAATGTATGAAGAAATGGAAAATTTATGAAGAAAGTATGAAGAAATGGAGAACGTATGAAGAAATGGAAAACAAATGAACAGAGAATGCATGAAGATAGAGAACATATGACTTAACAGGTAAAAATATAGATTGTATTGAGAACAACTAAAATGGAGAAAGTATGACTAGCACAGGTAATAGGATATAAGTGTGCTGTGTGGTCCTAGCTCAGCACACAGTAAACAATGATAGTTACAGTATGTACAGGTGTTGGAAGACCTGTAAGGGAATACAGTAGGGTGGGTTCAGGTGTGTGAGGTGTAGTTATAACTGAATAAGTATAAGAAGGTACTGAATAAAAAGAAAATACTCCACAAGGAGCAAGAGTGTCCTTAAGATTGCATGAATTGCATAAAAAATATCAATTGCTTTTAACTTAGTATTGCATCATCTTTAATCTCACGTTATTTTTATCTCCACAAGTATGGGCTCCAGGAGAATGAGCTGCACAACAATGCAGTTATAGAGTACCACGTCAGTTGCTGGACAGCAAAAGGAGGGCTTGTGTTTCGTTAGTCACATGAATGCCAGGATTTATTTTTTTGTAGGGAGTGCACCCAAGTAACTGCTTCATATTATTATAAAATGCTACATGGGAAGTTACACAAATAAAGTTTAGCGGTGTATTCAATATTAAAAAACCTAAATATTACAATTTTCATACTTATACTAGGCATTCCTTAAATATATTTTATTTAAGAATAATTGTATGCATTAATGAGAGCTTCCTTCAAAGAAAATTTTCTTCTTGAATAAAATCTACGCATCTAAGTACAGGAATGACACATTGTATTAAAAATAAAGAATCAAGTATTTTTAACACCATTGAGAAACCAATGATGTTCTAGTCATAATTCAAAAATCGATTGTGGATTGTAATGGCGCAAGAGAAAATATTCCCATTAAAATATTAACAGCAGAGTTATCACTCAACCTAATATCACATTAACCACTTGTCGAGTCGTCGTGAGTTCTTACATGTTTGATGGCCTTCTTCCAGGCAGTGACATGCTGCTTACTCATGCACTTGACCTCCACCAGACTCAGTAGGTCGCAGAACTGCTTGTCACCACCCTAGAAATGAATATTTTACCTTAAAATTCACCATTAAGGATTCAACAGTCTGAAGAGTACCTTATATACTAAAAAATAGGAAATAATGCTGCAGCTTCCCTGTAATCAAGATAAGATAAAAAGAATTCTTTTGTTCCTTGTAAAATTCTTCTTCAAAAGGAAATTAACTTAAACTTAAATATTTTTGCAGTTGAATATGAATAATTCACCACAGTAATTTATAGTGCACAACAAAAATGAGAAGAAATAATTTAAAATATTCATTAATAAAAACATGCCCACCCAGTATTCAATTTTTTTATTCTTATTAAGAAGTGAACTGGCTACATTTTCATTACATCCAAATGAATAAAGTTTAACAACATAGTGGCCAAAAGAATGCAAACATTGAACATTGACTTGCATGTTTGTGTGAGTTGGGCAGTTACCAAGCCCAACAAAGGAGATCCCACGGGCTTTAGTAGAGTTGCAACTTAGAAAGACCTTCTGAGTGAAAGAACTGATATGCAACTACTTTTGATACAACACTGTCTTCTAACTTTCCTTGTCTAAGGTAAAAAATTCAAGATATTTTCAAATAATACAATTCAACAGAAGTACATCTGAGATGTGGCTCAGTTATCATAGACCTAGGCTCAAAGTCTGAAACACCAAAATGCAAAAATTTAGCATACTAATGTGGGAACTAGGGCAGGTGTACTGATAACTCTTCCCTCTGAATGAACTTTCTTGTAATTAGTTACTTTTTATGGAGAGTGGGAGAAGCTGAGGCATGCCATATCATAAGTGTATGGTATCATCTCAATAGCACAATATGAAGAGACTCACTTGAAGTGTAATGCATTTCAGTTCTAATCCCATTGCATGAGGTCTTTTTTTGCTCACAACAAAATGGAAACTATTTCTCAATACTACAGCATAATAAGAGTACATGTGCAGGAAGATGAAGAAATTCTACTATCTAATTAGCCTTATTAACATCAGCCTTTTTCATACTCCATGGAGCAATGTAGTAAACTGGCAACTTCTTCATCAAAAATACAAATTTACAAGGCAGAAATGAGAATATTAAGTAAAGATGTGTAATCAGGCACTTAAGGATCTGTATACCTACTTGATACGACTCTTACATAATGAGTGAAAATCTTATTCAGTTGTTTATCAAATGCACTTGTAAATACACTAATTATAAATAAAAACCTTCAATACCATTCACATGAATTTGTTACTTCACTTCATCCTGAAAATTTATTAACAAATTTTATCAATGAATAATTATTGTGACTCTGCAAAACATACCTAACCTCAGAATGCATACATATATGCAAACATAAATGCTTCTATCCATAATGTCAGCCTTACACTTACGTTGATTAATAGCTCCATGTTTAACACACAAAACCAGTGCTTTACTTTGCCATTAGAAACATTTCAGCACTCTATCACTTAGAACACTTCATGAGAAGACAGACTAGCACAGCCAAACGCTGTGATGAGAGCACAAGTAAGTCACTGATAGAACTCATCAGAACAGGCAGCCCTAGCATCCTCACCACACCTGAATGAGCTGAAACAAAAGGCAGGCAGTGGCCTTCCTCTCTGCAGCTGAGAGTATCATGTCATCACAGCCACCTGGAATTTGATACATATTAATCTCACAAGCCTATATTCTTATGATAAATATGCAGCAACAAAAATAAAATGTATTTAGTTACAACCACAATCTGGAGGCAGAACGATTAAATGTAGCTACAGCCACAATATTCTACTATATAGCTAATAAAAGCCACTATGAGTAATTAACTTTATATATTTACTACATGGAGGATATATCAGTTGAATGCATTATTTAAGATTACTCTCAATGTAACGAAATGGAACAAAATTTGCTACTGAAAATTTAATTAAATAACTAGACCATCCACAACCTGTTGGATTACTATTTAATAGTGCTTTTTGAGCCTTTATTAATTCTTATTATTTGCAAAAAAATACCCAAATACTAATTGAAACATTTCATTCACTTTAGTCCCAATAAACTGCAATCATGAAATGGTAGAAAAACCCTTATTTATAAACTCAAGGTAAATCCAACAAAGAAGTAGATGTTACATGATGCCCAAACTCACTAGGCACAAGTCCTTCACTGTAGCTGAGGCCAATTTTCCTGTATTTTTCAATAAATAAGAGCACAGCAACCTTGTATGGACTCAGAACTTCCCTAATTGGCCCAACACTGCCAGGAGACATGATTTACACCTAATTTGAATAATAAAATAATGCCTCAGCTTGTAAATTTCTAATCAAATATGTTTCATTTACTCTGTAACATCAACTTGGTTACACATAACTTATTTAATTAGTAATTTTTTTTTCATAACACAACTTCATAGGCACAGTTCTACATAATCACTCAATACCTCAAAACTAAATACTTTTTACAAGTTAATTGCTTGAAATGCAAAAAGAATACCAAGTAACAAGAAAACTATAAGATACAATATAACACTACTAACAGCTATGGCAATGTAAAACACAGATGTTTGATTTCTGAAAAACCATGGGCAAGATAAGGAATTACATTGTTCTTCTACAAGATATACAGAAGCTGTATCCAGGTAGATAGGTATATGTATTATAGCATAGCTACAACCTCATTATCCCTAGATATATAATCTGAATATATTTTGGAAGCACCTTCCTAATACAACAAATAAATTAAAAAGGTGATACACCACAAATATCTGAAAAACCTACAATTAAATCAATGTGGATTTATGAATGTCAGCTCATTATTAATAAAAAATTTGCAGCAAATGTTAAATCATATACAATGGGCAGATTTTGCTAATAGAAGATATAGAAACAATTGCATAACAAACACACAATTTAAGAGTTCATAACTTTAAAAATAAAATAAAATATGTAAAGATCTGAGTTGCCAAAAAATTTATCTTGAATTTAATAGAATCATAGGTAGGTGAGAGATCAAAAAAATATCACAGAAGCACTTGACATCAGTATATTTAATCAAACTAAGTACCTACCCCATCAAATGAATATAATGATCATAATTTAAAACCTGACAACTAATAAAATTCTACATAACTCAGTAACCCATAAGCACATTATATCACTATAACCATGATCCATTGACAGATTACATTACTATTGCATTATATTATTATTATCACAGCCCAGGGGTACTCAACAATTATGTTACAGCAATCCATGCCCTACAGGCACATAAAATTACAATAAATGCAACCCACCAGCAATACTGTTACTACAACCTAAAACACAAATGCTCTACAAGTTTCAAAAACTAACAGGTCACAATTGAATGTGAAGACAATGTTAAAAATCAAATCACAGAGACAATGAGGAAACAAATACATAAAAAAATATACATCTCAGCCCTCAAAGAATTGGCGATCAACAAAAATGTTCAGTCACAACACAGTGAGGCCGCAAGGCCTCACGGGTAAACATGACGAGTTATATTTTTTAAATTTATGTAATAGTAAACTAATAATACCTCTTTTCTTTTTCATTTAATAGTGAACTAATAATTTTGATCCTGTAATTTTTTCTACTTATTCCAAACATATTTGACGAACTTTCCAGATTGAGATTGTCCCACTCTTCACATTTTTCAATACAACCTTTCAATCTTCTCACATCTAATTTCAACTTCTATACGCAAATCACATTCACCAATCTAAAGATTAACAACATACACAGCAATGCTTTGTTCATTTATTCCTTTTATAACCAATATGATCACTTTCGGTCAATAAAAGGTTCAGAAAACTCCGTACCTACAGAAAATAATTTCAAAACAAGAACTATTAAAATATATTTCGTAGTTCGTTCCGGCGTTGCAGAATACTGAGCTTCACAATAAATATCAATCAACTTTTCCTTACTGAGCCTTCTCAAAAATCTCTTAGTCACAAGCCGTAATATTTCGTAACCAATAATATATATCACTCCAAATTTAATCAATAGTCACTACCTATTATAAACTATTTAGTAAAGGATCAAAAAATCATAGATTTCTTAAAATATAATTATAAGCGACGAGTTTCATGTTTCGATTCCTAATAACCGTGAAACGTTGGTTCCCAATAATTGGAGCTGGAGTTTTAATTACACTTGATGGCGTTTTTAAGATATTTGATAACTCTGGAACATTAAAAATAAGTTCTTATAGGGAATGAACGGATCTCATAGGAGAATAACTCTGCATCCTAAGGTATAATATATTTATTTTACCTTACATTCATTTTCTCCTCATATACTTAATAACCATCTGTATCAGCAACAGTTTCATTTCCTTTTTCTGTGAAATTATCATTTTTGAATTGCTTCTTTTACATTACTTTTATAATTTCTGTGCATTAAATTAATTAAAAGTAGCATCAAGTAATCGAATATCCTAGACATATGTTTATTTATCTTCACATTTTTTTAAGAGTATATGTATAGGTGCTCATTAAAACAATATCTGCAATATAAAACTTAGTTTTAATGCATGTTCTTCATGGGATAGCATTACATTGTAGTGATTAAAAATGGTGAAATGAGAAAGTGTAAAAAACATGAAATCCACCCAACATGCAAGAGGTTCGCAGAAACATATTTTTACGCAGTCGCACAGCACTTTTAAACACACATTCGTAACAAAGTATAAACGAAAAACTTCTTGACGATGAAAAAAACAAGAAAGAGTGCGGGATCAAAACCAAAACATCAAAATCATGGTCGTCATACGGCTCTACTAATCTACTTAAAATTTGTAGCTTTGTAGAATCTTGTAAAAATTTTTGAAATGGTTTATGTGTTGAGCACCATACTAAGTAAAATCAGTCAAAAAGCATAATATTACAGACGAAAGAGCTAAAAACCTAGCTCTGTATGAAAGAAAATGTTTCTTAGTGTTAATATTATACATCAAAGTAACGATGATCGTGTACCACGTTCTGTTATGAAACAAGAACTATAAATCGTTTATAAAATGACATATGTAGTATGATAAGCAAAAGAAATATTTCTCTTCGACAAATTGTTTCATACTTCGAGAAGAGACATTAATTAGTTTTCATTTGCTTGATTTTCGACGGTCCAAATTTTATTGGAGGTATCGCGATTGCTTATTCGTAAAACACCTTACAATGTTATGAAAATAAACAAGCCCTCCCAAATGTTTTTTCATTCCTTAGGAGAAGCTATGCAACTATATATGCAAAAATACATATTATTTATTTATTGGAAGGGACATAAGTATGAATTTACTTTTAATATTTATATTTTTTTGCTCCACGTGTCAGTTCAATTCTATCTCGTTTTAAGCTCTCTATCGTTGATGCTTAGAAGGAGTTGCAAAGTTTGTAAAAGAAAATTCCTCAATTTAGGGTAGTTTAGCTTCGTAGATAATACCATAAAGTTATATAAAAATTTATAAATTTAAGCTTCTCCGAATCCATAGCAAAAAGCTACGCTCTCATACGCATAATGTTTACACTAATTTTAAGCGTTTACGGTCAATAAATTTACTTTTTTCAACACGAAGCAAAATTTACATACAAGGGCAATTTTTTCAGAAACCACAAGGTGTTTTAATACATTTTATCAGTTTATTAAACTTTTTCTTAGATCTTCACTCTTTAAGTTAAAATTGCTTATAATAAAAATATCATGACTTTTAACTTTAAGTTTCCACACTTGAGAGCTGTTTCTCCATACCATTTCTTTACCAACCACAATACTGGGTTGAAAATGCCAAAAAATACCGATATTGTAACAATAATAAATACCATTAGAAAATATCCGTAATTTCTCCTCTATTCCACCTCGAGAGTTCAAATTACTCTCAAATACGAGCTCATACTTTTTCCCTTGCACACACGTATGAATTTATCCCTCATTTCCCAAAAACGGGGGCAATTCCTCCCGCGCGTGTATTCTTCTCATCATTATATCGTACCGTATTTTTCACCTGATTGACCTAAAGACCTTAAACTGATAAAAAAAACTCATGGCAATGGCTTCGTGGAACAATACTTTTTTATATACCTCCTTTTACATCGAGTGGGAAGAGAGACCCTCAAATATTAAAATGATTTATTTTCACCTATTCCACACAGCGAGCTAAGCTCCTTTCAAAATGAAACCTATGACAATAGCTATGTGCAGGAATAAAATTGAAGCTAGTCACTGCCTCATATTCAATTTGGTGACATCCTAATATCTTTTGTGCCCTCTGCCATATTACAATCCTCTTGCATATAAAAAAAATTCATTTGTTTTTCTTCGTGTTTTCTTGTGAAAATCTTTTGCTTATGTTGTTTTATTTCATTCCCTCGTTTATGAGTTCTAGTGCTTTTTTCAGTTTATAATGTTCTTACTTTTCATCTCCGTTTTTCGGAGCGCTCTGGAGTTTTTGTGTCGTCGTTTTGAGCTCGTTATACAGTGTTACTCTAATATATTGAAAACATTTCTAGAAGTCTTCAGATTAGTCAATGATTCTGGCAACATTGCCAGCTTCCGAGTGGCTCATTCGCAGGCTCAGGAAGTCTTTTTTGTGTACCCACCGATTACGGAGTATTTACTGGGGGTGTCTTCTATTTTCTTCTATCCAAATTGGAACACTATGTAGTAAGAGAAACTCCTCATCGGTGGTTCACTTCTTATCTCTCAGACCGTAAAGAATTCGTTGTAATCGTAGATGAAAAATTAGATATGTTGAATGTGACCCATGGGCTACCACAAGGCTCAGTCTTGGGGCCCCTACTGTTCCTAATTTTCA
>VOMN01020146.1:0-20983 GCA_014899125.1 Orchestia grillus
TCGCAGATATGCGAAGGGACACCATGCACACAAGCCGGCGGCACCCCGGGGTGACCAGGGCATAGGGGCCCAAACATTTTCAAGATATTCAAGGTCCGGCCCCAAAATATGAAATGTTTTATCAGATAAAATGATCGTAGTATAAAATCAGCATGAAAGATATTGACAGAGAGTGAATATTATTTTATGAGCTTAATTAAACCGCACCACGCAAGAAGGCTGCTCATAAGCCTGGTACTAACCACTAACCTAACCACAAACCTACTTGCGTACTGACCTCGTGGTCTCATCCCATAGCGTCCTGCGTCCGACTGTTGGGACGCAGTGTCCAGCTGTTGGGACACTGTTTCATTCATGACTAAAATGAATACGCACACACGTGCATAAAATGTGAAGGATGGTTAAGCAATATTCCGTTCATCTAAAAACTAAGTTGCTCCTTTTAGGGTTAACAGGGTTACATGGCACACTCTCACCGCGTTCAGCTCACCACTGGAAACTAAGGATTCGAGTCCCGCCCCAGGAATGGATTTTCCCGGAATCACGGAGTGCTTTCCTCAGGAAAGGAAGCGTAAGCCTCACATTCTTCGCATCACTGACGCGTCAGTAATCGTAAGGCATTAAAAACCTAACGATGTACTCCGCGGCAACTACACTGGAAGAAATGAACTGTCTTTTTAAGCGCCCATGCAGCCCCTCTAAACGACAGACGAGCCTGCGGCTTTGTCTTGTGGTATGTACTGTAGGAATCCTCCGTACCTGATAGTTGAGCGAGCTAATACTGAGGACGTCGGGTATTAAAGTTGGCCTTATATACTTGGGTTATTCAAATTGGCATGGGGGAACGATTAATTAATTCTGAAAATACAGCATTTACTGCTGGTGGTAGATAAACATGGAAGGATCACGTATAAAATATGTTCATATTTAGAAGAAAATAATCAGAATATTCATTTGCAATACAGAGACAAAGATTTCAACGTACCGTAGTGCTACTCAATTTAAGCAAATAAAGTTCACAAAAATAATTTTGGGAATGTAATGACAACCACAAAATAAACTTCATTTTGCTCTACTTTCATGATTGACATTCTGCAATCTCATTCTTTATAGCCTTCTTTAAATTCTCTTTTGCTTTATTTGCTATTATTTCTTCCATTTCTTTATTGTAAATTATTATGCATCATTCGCGTGTCGGGAATTCTTGTTACTGAATACGAATTTACAATTTATGAATCTCATCGCCTAGCCCGTTGCTTTTTCAATTTTTCGCTTCAATGTCTTCACAGAATCTTTGCGGCTAAAACTGAAATCCAGATAGGTTGTGTGGACAGAATGAAGAAATGAATGTGTATCTTCTTCGGTGATATATTTAGTGACATTCTTAAAAGAAATTGTTTTACAGGAATAGCATCTGAAGATAGTTTGAGCGTGTCCAGTATTGACATTGTCCGTTATTAACGAGTAGAGTTATAATGTGATCTGCTTCTGAACATGGTCGGTATTAGGGTTTTGTATGTATTGGGCCATACAGAATTTATTGATGATAACATCAAAAAGAACACACGTTATTAGTACATTTACTCTGATTTCGTATGAAATACCAGATATTCGAGTATTCTTAATTACCAGACATTAGTTTCTATGAAAATGTCATGTAATGTTTTTGAAATATTAAGAAATGAGTGTGAATTGAATTCACAGTGTTTCAAGAAATTCAGGACTGATGTCAAAAAATTGATATCATAAATCAAGCAAACAATAATAGAATATCATCAATCCAAGTTATAAAACGCTCATTTTGTAGTGGAGAATACGCGTATACCAGGTGAAATCATTTCAGGAAATTCATGTACGTTGCCTGAATTGATCGTAATTTAGGTCTACGATCCTCAAAGCAATCATAGAAAGCTCACTATCTTCAAACGTTTCCTCTGTCCAATGTACATTAGATAATCATAGATAATAACGTAGAAATAAGTAGCAGATTTAACCCTTTTATGTCGTTCATAGAAATTGTTCATTATTCGTTGAATCGACACTATCATGAAACGGTACCCTGAGCACAAACATTTATTTTATTATCTGAATACTTCATGTCCTTCTCACTCACACGTCCTGGTAGGAAATCCAATTCCAAAACATAATTACGAAAAGAAAATCGTGCATATACGCAGCCAATCTCTTCGTATCGTTTGAAAAATGAACAGAAAAACAGTCTCCCGCGCTAAATACGACGTGCATATCCGTGGAAAAACGTTTTCGACTCTGGTCATGTATTGAAAAGATCCGCCACTGCACAAACGAAGCTACGAGAACTCGCCCCTCGATCGCTGGTGCGTTGGAAAAAAAGCCTCGATAATTGGTCGGTACTGATATGATGATAATAATGGTGCATGAAAACGTCATCAGACAACGCGGTAACCCTAGGAAGCTAGAAATAAACAGTGCAGATATGATTATATTAGTTGATGAAAATGCCATCGTACAACGTGGTTATATTTCTGACAATAGTGTATAAATGATTTTAGTATAGAAATAAGTATTCAAATACGCACATTAGCATACAAATAAGAAGTTATCATTTAAAAGTGAGTACGAAAAAAATTATGAGAGAAGTAAGGAAGAGCTGAGCTTTCTCTTTACCAGCAATTCACTGTGGAGCTACGAACAATTGCATCAGTTATCCTATGCTCATAATTCAATAAACTTTATAAACGATGCAAAGAACATCAAAAACAGGAAAATATAATGTTATCAATGGCGGCTCCCTCTCATTAATTAAATAATGAAGCATTGTATTGGAATTGTGGTCGCTCAAAAATCTTTCGCACAGTTAACATTAATGTAAAGTATTGGGGAAAAGACAATTTTGAGACAATCGTTTCATGGCAAATAAAAATTAAATCGAAGTAGGAATGCCAATTCTACGTACGACGATGAGCCGTTAGGCATACGGGTATCCGTAGGCGGAGTCGAATGGCGCTGGGAACAGTCATCAAGAAAGAGTTCTGAGCTAATCCGTCGTCACGGAAATGCAGCAGCGAGAATTCATATGCAGCCAAGGTCGAGCACGTATGGGACAAGGAATTCATTCTCACAACCGACATGCGCGAGCGCTATCAAACGGACTCGCGTGAATACGTCCGTTTTTTTCCGATGGAACAAGAAATGAAGTAATTCCATTCAAGCAGCGGAAAAGTTTTGAATAATACACAGTCATGAAAAATCAAACTTCAGGGAACAACGTCATGCTGTTAGAATTAAGGAACATGCACGAGGGATTGATCTCTTGAATTGCATAATAAAATTGAGGAATTTTATGATTTTCTCTTTCGAAGCGTAATAAGAACGCTTTAAATGCTTTGTTTGCCGAAGTGGTAATGGCAGCAGCTTTGAAGCGGGTGGGGCAGATGGAAAGGGGATTTAAAACATATTTCGAAAGGATTTAAATATAATACGTGATTACCCTAAGAAACGTACAAATAAAATTCCCATAGTTTCAAGCACCGAGAAATTACACAAAAAAGCTGATTTTTTTATAAGAATCTAGCAGATAAGACAGGTAGTGCAATAAGAAAAAGTATAAATTAGGAATGCGGTTAATATTGAACTGATCATATGCGACATTCTGCCCCAAGCGTATTAGAGGCCTAACAACAAAGGTACTGGAACCAAGCAGACGAGCTGTACTGTAAGTTAGGGGGATCCCCTGTGGTTGCATGGCTCCAGCTCCTGTGTGTGTGTAGCGCTCGGCAGCAATGGTGTGCCTTGAAGATGACATTTGCAAACACTAATTGTCTTCCAGAAGGAGAGGAAACTCACGGCGCCTCTTCTTCTTTGCTTTGCATCTCTCTCATAAAGGGAAGAGTGCAGCGGACGAAGTTGAGGGCTGCAGGAATGCCAATGATAAACCAACAAAATTCAGGTAAAGTAATAATTATTATTTAATACCCAATCCAATTTTATGTCCCATATTATTTGCATGCTATGATGAAAGTGTTTAACATTACGATGTGCACTTAAAACATCAGAGTTAGGAAGAGGATTTCAGCATCAAAGAATTAGAAGAAATGTTTTCGACTTATGATGACTTACGTGAATAGTAAATAGATATAACGTGAGGTATCGTTAATATAATTAATATTTTACAATACACTAGGGGCTTAACCGTCGATATTACACTTTATGTGATTCTAACAGTGAAACTCCATTTCAGATTGACGTTCATTTTTTGATTTACATGATAAATTTCTTTAATGCACTTGAAGTTATAAGAATAAGTCGGAAATCCTACCTATCGCCCGAGGATGGCCGTCCCCAAGATGCCCCTTCAGCGTATCCCCCCCTGAGAGGGCTGATGTCATAAGCTCAGTAAGCGCTGCAGCCTGACCAATGCCCCAAACAAAAAGGTATCAATAAGTATAGAATAAAAACTACATTGGCGTCCAACATTGGGGTTCATCAATGAGTACTACTTGAATAAATTATTTATGAAGTCATCGAATTCTATTTCCAAAGTAATATCCCGCGTCTATTTATATCACTCACTTTTCTATTACATTATTTAGCCTTCTAAAGAGTTCCAAGAATAGTAGCAACTACTTCTTCCGGGGAAAACAGTATTTAAAATATTTAAGATCATCTTACTTTTAAGAAAGGATAATTTGTAGCACAACTTCAAACAAATGTCATATAAAGCAAACTATGCTTTTAAATGTTTAAAATACCGTTATACATAGGTAACTTATTAGCCGACACTCTTTTCAGTGGCTCAAGATCTTTATAATCAGGTGTACTAGAAAATCAACATCGTACCTAGATAATGAAAATTTCCCTATTTCAAAAAAATAAACGGTATATATTAATTAATAACGATGCTTCACCTCTCAAATAAGGCATTGGAGAACGTTATGCTGCCATTCGTTCCTGAAATGTGCTTACATGTTGCCATAACCGCATTTTGTGATACGATCATTAATACTGATCGTAGACTTTCCAATGCTCAGGAAATTATAGTCTACGGTAATTGCTCCTGAGATTTAACTATCTTTTTATTAAATTTACGACTTGTGTGAACGAAGTCATTTATATTGATTGGGAGTATGACCGTAATTTTAACAAAAATTCTGAACTTAAAGCATATTTCTCATGCATAACAGAGCTGTATCACTACGCGTAAGTTTAAAATTAAGAATTGTTTTCAATATTATGAGGTGTGTAATTTAGGGTTCAAAAATTCATATATTTGGATATACTCTAATTTATTCATCATCCCTCCTTCATTTAAGAAATTATAAGTTAAGATGACAACAATGATCTCAACAGTTCTTTCTCTGCCTATTATTGAAATAGTTCAGTTCAGGGTGACCTAACCGTGGGCAGGAACCCGCTAGCAATTTGCTAGCAATTCCCACCAAAGCAGGATTGCAAAGAATTGACTCTATCTCAGTGGCTCATCAGCTCCGTAGGCTTTAATATATCATAAGCCCCGTAACATATTAATGAACAGGTACCTCTCGTACCGAACATCATGGCAAACTTCGTCTACAGATGTGAACTCATTTATTAGAATAAAGGATGCCCAGGATCCATATTGTAGGGTAAATATTTGTAAACTTCCACTTGGTTTTATATTTACTACCCAAGCTTTCGTACGCTTAAGCAGCGTGCGTTTTCAAGGGACGAAACTATGAAAAAAATTATTAACTCGTGACGAAAACACAGTGGTTATAGAAAGTAGAAGAATACGGTTAAGACATTCTATTAGAACTTGGCTTTATTGAAGAAGTTTTTCACGTTGCTCCATAAAAAGCTTCGCTTTTTCAATTGCGTAGGGCAAACAGCACTTGGTTTTCAATTGGAACGATTTCGATCGAGAATACTAAACTGAAATCGTAAGTCAAGCATCCAAGCAGAAGCCGTAGAAACTTGCCAAATCGAAGTAAAAGAAAGTACAGTGAATTCAATTGCGATAACGATACGGAAAAATTTACATTGATAAAAGCTCCTCAGAACAAATATTATGCTAGACCAATCGGGCTTGTGGGAAAAAAAGCAAGACTACTCTTACGGAAAGCGCATTATTTACCGAGCCTTAAATTGCAATTGAAAGAAAATTGAAAATTCCATTAGCGTAGTGAGGTACACCATGTAAAGTGGCCAACTAAAAAAACCGAACACCCTCTATAAAATTATGTAATATGCTAATTTATAAGTCAATTTTAATATTTTGTTAGTTGTTAAAGCATCTGTTGAATGACAATTTTATAAGGATGGAATAGTAGGTCCTTCTGGGCAGTGCTCACAAATGACGATTTGACAAATCTGAGGGATTTCTGCGACAGGAAACGTTGGAGTTGTCTTCAATTATTTGTCTAACATTAGCAATGCTCCCTTCGTGTCTAATTATTTCTAATCTTCCACTATTGTTTTTGTTTAAATTAAGTACATTACCCATTTGATTAAATTTCCTCACTGTGCCGTGAATGGTACTCTTCCAAGGAAATATTGTTTCGGTGAAGGTTTCTTCGAACCTTTCTTTCACCCGTTTGAGACATCGTTTCGGTGTAACAATTCACGACGAAAACTCGCTGGTTCTTCTTCAGCTACATTTTCGAGTAGAGAGTAAATCTGTTTTGAATTAAACGTTTATGATATTTTCATGCATGATGGTATTAGTGGTACCTGGAAACCCCTATTGAAAGGGTTCCGTTTTTTGTGGGACGCCTTGTATATGCTGAATAATACTCATGAAAACCTAATCTTAACCCGATGATTAGGTCCCCTTTACGTACCATGAAATAATGCGACGAGAGAAAGACTCTAGCAATGTCAAATAAATGTGAAAAATAATGGAAAAAAAGATTTATCTGAGCATGAAAAACAGTCAGTCCATTTGCCTTTCTCACCTATGCCTAGATTCACAATATATGCAATTCTAGGTTGCATGTATTTTATCATTCCAGGTATTAAATAGGGAAACAAGAGTAATTCTTACTTTTACTTTAAAACTTATTCATTTTCATATACCAACCAAACAAAATAATTCATCGTCGGTAGGAGTACTACCAGTAGTAGTAGTAGTAGTAGTAGTAGTAGTAGTAGTAGGAGGAGTTGTAGTATTGATTGCAGCGCTTCAGTGACTCTCTATAGAAAGCGCCAAATGAAAAAGACCATTTAGTATGGACGATGGAGAACGGAAAATCTATTCTAAAGGTGTGTTTTGAAACAGAATCCCTGCACATGGAAACAGTAAGTTAAGAAAGAAAAGGAAGAAAGGACAAAAAAGGGGCAGAAACGAATGTGTGACAACTATGTAAGAAGCAAAATGGGCACGAAAGATTAAAGTCCCGATAGTCCATCTACAACTAAGGTAAAATAACAATAATACTCTGAAGTTGCCAGGCCCAATAGCATACGACAGCAAAACCTAGCGAAACTAACCCTACTGCCTATTCTATTTTCCTTGAAAGAAAAAACTGTTTATCAGATCAATCAACCTAGGATTGACAAAGTTCATCAATTTGATCAAGGAAACTCTCTTGCTTCTATCCAAGCACTCGATTACATTTGATGTTTTACTATGGCTTATAAATTTCAAACAAGAGCCCTGACACCATCGTCCATCACTGAAGATGTCATCAGAAAACACGCTTCTAAAGCGATTTTTTTACCTCATCGAAGATTAATCATTCAACTTTGAGTAAGGGGGCCGCAAGGATAGCTATTTTCTGATAGAATATCCCTCATTCGGCTTTTTCCCTCGATTGGCGTCAGCACAAAAGGCTCTCGTGCCTCCACTCTGCCAGGGTTTCCCCAAAATTCGCATAGAGGCTGAGCAGTAACGAGGGCGAAGACTTTGTGCAGCCTCTCATCTTTCGTGCCTGGATGGGAGCGCTGACGCACTTTTATTAGCGACGCCAGCTCACGGAGAGCTCAAACCGCGATTATGTCCGCTGGATGTGCACACACGTCGCCCGTCATGCGAGGCCTAAGTGAGCTAAATGAGCCTACAGAAAGTCCTTCTTTCCATCCTTTGAGAAGAGAGACTGACTTCTCCATTTCATGCTCCTAAACCACCGTGATATTCGGAAGAGTACTATATTTTCTTCAGGATACGCTATGAACCTATGCAAACCCAGTATCCCCGTTTGAGATCAATTGAAAAACGTCAGGCGAATATCTTTCTGTTTCCTAACCCCTTCATTATGGGGATACCAGCCAAGGGTACTCAATTGATGATGCTCAATATTTTCTTTATTAACACATTCACTACATATTGGGCCTTCGGTGTTCCAATCTACCACTGTTGCATAAGGGTTTGCCTGCGCGCAAGAACTCAAATTATATATGTGTACGTAAAACCCCCTTACATGAATTATTTAAATAACTAGATACCTTTAATCAGAGTAAAGAGACAACGAGAATGATAAAAGCATATCTAACTTCAAAATACGAAAATTTCGCCGAATTCCCATGAGGCTCCCTTAATGGAATATCTTAGGGAAAAGCATTCATACGTAGGCAAGTGTTAATAGCATGAAAGATTACCTTGACGATTCAGCATATTTATTTTCGGTTGTCAATGTTATCATGAAAATTTTTAAAGAAAGTGAAAGATTAAAAACTTGGGCTATCGTGGGTTCGGGTAAATAAAATTTTGAGAATGCACCGCGGTAGGAAATTGCTTTTTCATCCTTCCACACGACAAACAAATTTTTCGAGCAGAGTGTAGGCCAGGACCTGGTTGAGTACAACATGATCTTGTTGCTTTCTCACTCATAAATGTTCCTAAAAAATCAGACAAGAGTCAGATCTAACACAGAGATTAGATTGATATAAACCAGTATTAATGCGGCTAGGTTTCAAAGTTCTAACATAATACCTTCACTTTTGGAAGCGTTGTCACAGCTTAAAAATCAATAAAATACCGAGGAAGCACTTTAACAAACGCAAAATTACAAAAATTAAACTTGATGCACGCATACCAAACTACATACTACCTATGATTAGGGGAAAACAACAGCAAGGTAAACTAAAGATAACCTGAACGGTATGCCTTAAAATGAAAACTGAACTCTCATTTTCTACACCCAAATACTTTTTGACTTTTTGCAGCTCACCTAAAACGTCCAAACATATCCCTTGGACGCTTTGATGCAGGAAGACTTCATCAGCGCGAAAACTTTGTGAGTTCATTTCTTACAGGGCCTCACCCTAACGTGAAAATCTTGGTTTCGGAGTGCAACGCCCGGCCAACTCCAACTGCAGTACCAACACCGGCCAAAAGTTTGCTAGAATGGCCTTTCAAAAAGCTTAGTGTCAGTCAGCCAAGCAGAAGGGCAAAATTAGGTCGAGCTTAGACACTTGGGGGCTGCCTTTCAATAAGCTGTCTTTGTTCCACGCACCAGCACCGACTTTTGTCCCAGCTCTTCCTTGGAAATGGGCACTCCTCCAATGCTCGGTTTTTCTTTGTGATCTAACTTTACTGTTTAACCAAGTTCCTTCCCTCGGACCTTTCATTGTAAAAAACGTCAAACTGAAGAAACCGCGAACTAAATAAAAAATAACTGCAATTATCCCTCTGCCTTTAAGAGGAAGAAAAACCTTCCAGTGAAAGTGAATTTAGTGTGTCAAATATTGAAGAAACTACACCGAGTCAACGTTAGATTCTTTTGCGGCTGCAGTTAACGATGAACAAGAGCTACAAATAACAGAATCAAACAAAAGACAACCCTCCTAAAATATTCTCTTGAAAACCTGAGTCCTTGAAATGAGAGCATAAATTTATTGAAATGGGTAATGTCCTATACTCATGGGAATCAACCTGAATAACTCGCGTTTTCAGTTCGGTTTTATCCCTTCACAGCCTAAAGTTATTAATGTAAACTATCTTATTATGTCAAACGTAGGATTGTTACCTGAAAGCACTTTCAGGCAACAGTCCGTAGAGTCCTTTAAAAGGATTGTTCAAGAACTATTTTGAATTAAAGTCGAAATAACAATCATTAAAAAGGAACATTTCTGCAAGAATTTATTTTTATATGAGAGATTTTTATTATCCCAGCACGCCATAGAACTGGTGTTAATGCAAAGAACTGTTTCTAATCTGAGTTATGAATGTGTGGCATCATTCAGAGATCATAATCTTTTTACCAAGATGTCAAACTCTTGCAAACGCACTCATTAAACTGGATACCAAAATTATAAATCAACTTTTGACAGTTGTGAAGAGCAAAAACATTCAGGAAACTGGATTTTTTTACCGTTTTTCGTCGGTAAGAAGAGTGGAATTAAAATAATTATTATACTAATTAGAATGCTGTCCAGCCTATGAACACACTGGAAAATATCAAGTCGAACAGACACTCACGTCGGCAAAATCTACAAAAAACTAAAATTAATGTACCCGGTATAGCACCTTGATAAGCAATTCAAAGCGGTGGACTGGAAAGCTTTGGTATTAGTGATGTATCATGAAACATTACAGACCACCGAATTTTTTTGTAACTTGAAAAATATAAATTTTTTATCATTATTAAACTTTTCTATTACGAGTGTTATTGAAAAATAGAAGTTTTTAATTACAAACATTAAAAGTTTCACTTTAACATGCCAAAGTTACTTTCTATCAATGGTGTGTATTATCGCCGCTGCTATTGTTCCGACTCATTAAAATGACATTCGGTAATTATTGGAGGTTATTGAAGCATAAATTCAATGTACAAGACCAACATCAATTAGAAAAAAATATTTTAGCTCAGTTTGAGAATTTATCCTTTCCACAAAATGAGTCGTTCTGAATCTAAGGAGTAGAACAGAGTAGCAAATATATTGCGCATCGTTTTAAGCCCAGAAATGAAAATAAAAGAAACCTTTCTGCAGTTAGGATAGCACAGTGAGCTTCATCAAGCAGAAGCCTTGGCAGGAATGTGCACACGTGCACGCAAAGCAAACAGCAATATTCAATAGAATAAAGGGATTTAGAACTAGATCAAACGAAGCCAAGAAACATCATACTTCAAAACTATTCGTTTTTTTTCAAGAATCGCACTGAACGGTTTCCAATGTTGGAATGGGAACGGAGAAAATATTACGGAGTGGGGAAAGGTGGAGGCATCGCTAAAGTGCATGATGCTCTGCAACGTGACCCTCTCGTGCGCAGGAGCGGGCCTCTGTTTTCAGACGCACAGAGCTGTGCAGTGCCGTGTTTAAACAGTAGGGCACCCTAATGCACACTAATGTGTGTTACCAGTCGATCTAAAGTGTGGCTCGATTTGAGACTTCCGTGAATCAGTAATGCGGGGAACAAATTAGAAAGAAACTACAGATGGTGAATCAGTTTTCGTGAATTAAGTATTTGTGAGATGCAGCGCTCTCTTGTACACAATGAAGCATAACACATAATATCCTTTTTCAGCATTCGTATCTATCATTGAAATATAGTCTAGTTTATTTGCCACAGTAGCAATAAAATTAAAGAATATATACATTGAATATTTAAATAAGAGGAAAATGAAATATCTTAACTTTTCCTGTACGCTACATTAAATAAGGATCGATCTCGAAAGAACATCAGGAACATCTTGTGAGAAAACGTTATTGAATTTGTACTTGAACATAGTAGCTATGTATTTCCAGTCCAGCCTTGTGGCTGCAAATTTTCTATTTCTGCTTAAACAAAAAAGTGGAATGAAATAATTCACCAGTGTTTTAATCAAACTACTCAATGAGAATGATTCTAAAGCTTTGAAACGTTTGCGCATGACAGTTATTGAATTCCAACTTATTGGAATTCAATAAAACTACCAAGGAAATCGAAATAAGCTTAGGATGCCACCAAATATTACTGAATCCTTGTGTGAATGTATTTTTAATGTTAACGTAATGCTAATGGAAACACTGAACGCTGGTCTGAATCTAAATAGACCCATGGAGCAAGAAAACCATCCTTTGAAAGCCTGAACTTTCTTCTTACGTCAGAAAAGCAAAGGAGTAAAATTGGTTCAGCATTTTAATCGAAACTCCTGGAGGCAGTAGTAAAGGTAATTAGTGTGAAATATTGAGGTATCTCTGTGACTGATGACGCATCATGAGGCAGAATGGGGTCTTCTGATATATTTTTTTGTCGTTGTGGGAAGGAATCTTACACTTGATGGAGGAAGAAAATAAGTTGAATAGTAAAATTAAAATTTATTCAATTCAGAGCGTCATTAGCTAATGGCTTTAGCATTGAGCTTGAGCAGGCAGGCATCGAGAGCAATTTGTAGATTCAACGTAATGAAAGTTAAGGCTTTGGTGTATCTCACTCGTTGCCTTTCATCCCTGCAATATTTGAAATTCAAAGCACTCAAATGAAAACCAGAAGATCTTACAATATTCAACAGGTTTCAATAAGGATTTGCACTTGCATATTCTTTGATACATCCCAAGGATGTTCCTCATGAAGAGGAGCTTGATTAATAAAGTAACAGCAAACGCGAACTCTACAAAGCATCGCCTCATCGTCAAGATCTTTTAACATGGATTACAGATTTTCATTTAAAACCTCCAACACATTCTTCAGATACTTAGGAACACTCGAAATGTTAAAGTTCAATCGATTCCATTGACGCTCTTAATGAATGCTTACCTAAATAGATATCTTACCGTAATGATACTGAAGCCTTAGACTACAGAACTTAAATTGAAATTACAGTCATCGCACGACACCGAGGCGCAAAAGCGTAGGAGTTTCTATCGACGGAAGGGATCGTGCCCTTAGAAGCAGGTATGTAACGCTTTAAGTTTCAAAAATACTAAGGTCAGGTACAAAAACACGATAATTTCTGCTCAAAAATTAACAAAAGGGCAGGAGTGACATCGACGCCGAGTACATCTAACGTTGAAGTAAGCATCATTTCTGGTTGCGTCACTCTCACTTCTAAGCCAAAACATTAACTAGCCTACGTTGCACTGCTTGAAAACATCAAGTCTGATGCTAAAAACACTGTAAGGATTCCGGAAATGCATCTTGGAAGGCAGAAAAGAGGCGGACACCACAGTCGGTTACCACGCAATCGCAGGGCAGAGGAGCTACTAAAGCAGCCGTGCTCGAGTGACGGCATGGCGCGAAAACGGAGAGAGCGCGTCGCTGGGGGGTGAAGGGGCCGTGCACGGGTGACGAAGCGAGCAGAGTTTGAGTTCAAGGGGGAAAATTTTATGGAGATTTTTGCGAAGTCAACGAATGCCACCAAGCCGAATGAGCTCAGTGATGTTCGAGTAACAACATCGGTCATTGAAGAACACTGCATTCGTTACAAAAGTCCTATCAACTGGAGTCAATGTTAGCCTAGAATAAGGAGGATCGATGTTAGTATACACGAATTGGATGATAAAGAGACGCTTAGTGATAATTACACTAAACTGGTCTACATGAAAACCAGGTATGAATGCTGATCAGTTGGAAGCGATGTACGATTAGTGTCAGTCGCTGATCATTTGAGCGACGTAAGCCTGGTGACAAATAACAAAAGAAAATATACTGGATATGTAGTGATGAATTAATGAGAATTTGATATTGTAGATAGGTGAGCAGATGAAATGGTCTATGTGATACGATGCATTTCAATTAGAGTCGGTTTTATAAGAGGGGACCTCGCTGAACCGACACACGATCCCGCATACGATAGCATTAATTAGGAAATACTGAAACTAATTACCCGCATCGTGGAGGCATCGCAAAGATAGGGGAAAGAAGTAATGAGTGCGAGAGGAAACACAAGACGGAGAGGAGAAGCGTTCATGGCGCATCAATCATGAATAACGAAGCAGGAAAGATTTTCAGGGGGAGAGCTGCGGGAATAGCTCAACGGATCACCGTGAAGAGTGACTGAAAATAAGATAAGACAAAACTAGATAAGATACTATCGGTCATGAGCCGAGAGTGACTTGCTTTCTTGGTTGCGTTTAGGCATTGTGAAGACGATGGTCACTGATGAACGTTTACCGGTGAAGAGAGCTTGTTTTAGAGGAGCTGATGAATTGTCTGTTTCACGCCAAGAGGGCTTCTAGTGGGACCAGAATATATCACACAGCAAGAAAACAACGTTTGCCAGGACATATTAACACGGGAGGAAGATTTGTGTAACAGAGACCGGCAGTCTGGATTTGATAAAAATTTACTGTAAGCTCCAAATGAGACCCAGCAATGACAAAAAATAATGATGTGATGTATTGAAATTTCACTCACATGTGAGCAGTCATACGGCAACGTAGTGAAACAGGGGAGTACGAAGCCAAAGTACGAAGCAGTCATACGGGAATAAGCGAAACAGGGGAGTACGAAGCCAAGTACGACGAAAAAGCACGGAGCCAAAAAAAGCTCGAAGCCTAAGCTTAAATTTAACTGACATGCATTTAGCTTATAACCGTTCAATCTTTTAAAACTGTTCTGGAATAATCCAGAATATACCGAGCAATTTGTCGAAAATAAACTTAGTAGCATGATGGGATCTTATTTAATAAAAAAATACATAAAATTACGAGGAGACAAAAGTTTCACCATAGCTGGAATAAAATACTGCGCGGGAAAGTGCTTCAAGGAATAATCCTCGAAACTTGAAGAGAAAACTGAAATACCAACAGTGTGTGAGCTGCAGAGTCATTATCTGGTGTAAATGAAGCTACGTGTCAGTAATAGTTAATTTTTACAGCAGTGCATGACATTCGGACATGCCAGGAATCAAGACAAATCCATAACTCTTTATCTGGATACGTTGAGCAACATCGTGAGAATATAGGAGTTTCGTTGCACTTTACATTTTACACACCTTCAACGAAAAAAGTATGAGACGAAAATATTAACTGAGCATTCGTTTGAAAAATGAATGTAAAATACATAATTACGTTTCTTAATTCCTATTTTATCACTCCAGCGAGCGAGTAAATGCATTTCTATTACATGAATGTTAAAAAACACTGAAAAATCCTTCACGAATACTGATGAGAGCAGGAACAAGGGTGAGTTATAGACTGAGTTTTTTTTTAAATTCGTTGACAGAGTTCAACAAAATGCTTGTGATTTTGAATGGCGAGAGCCCGCTGACTGTTATGGATAGAAAAGTGAAATCAAAGCACCTGGAGTATAATGTTCTAAAGATTCATGCAGTGTTCGTACGGGGTGTCTGATGAAGATTTAACCATTGAATATGTATCATAATATAAAGTCAAGAAAATGAAGGAAGGTGAAATTTGGCAAACAGGTTCAAATGAATTTTGTCAGTATATTACATTAATCAAATGTTAAAAATTACTTTCTTTCGCCTTGATCATAAAATACAGACGATGCGTAAGTGAGTGACAGGAATTCCGTAGTACTTCCTCATCCACAGCAGATCATGAAGCCTGAAAGGAATTTTTCAGAGCAGCCACACCTAATTAAGTAGAATTTTAGATCGCTTTGTCAGAAAGACCAGATAGCAAAGTCCATTGGATTGATATCTGGACTAGATTAAGGCCACATGTTCTTGTCCCAAAAGCAGCTGAAATGATCCGTGCACCGATGCTGCATCAAATTCATTGCGTTCGATGGGCCTCGTCTTGAGGAAAGACGTAATTGGTCCGCATGCTTTCAGAGATCCAGGGTAACACATTTTCTGCAGACATTTCTGAGTAAAATCGAGTGTTCACGTCATCTCCTCTGGGATGAAGATACGACGAGGCTAGCACCACTCGGCCAAAGGGCTGGTCGAACACTGGTAAATTGTAGACCTAATTTAATTAATGTTTTGCAAGTTTCCTAATAACAAATTTGACCAAAAGAATATTGTACCAATAGTTGCGTCATATGTCAATGGTTTTCAGTAATACACCTGCTTTTTCCTAGACAACAAGCATGAATAATCCCACTAAAAAAACGCAAATCAAACTTCTGTGTTTGACAAATAACAGGTTATAGATTTGCACCGAGCCAGGAAATCCATCAAAAAAGTGTCTCATATGACATCCATAGGACATACGACTTAGGGCTGTGCTAAGAACAGTTGCTCAATGGAAAAAAGATGGTGAAGGCAGTTTTTCAGTAGTAATAGTTGCCGAGCTAAAATATTTGCGACTGGTGTTCTTTGGAGCGATTGGTGAGAGCAAACGACGAAAAAGTGCCCAGCAGTTGACTAGCATGTTCATCAAAAATCCTAAAACAATTATGTTCGCACCATCCGCCGAGAACTGAAGGAAATTGGTTTAAAGAGCTACGTCGCCATCAGAAAGCCATTGGTCAGTAAAGTTAATCAAACGAAACGAATCCAATTTGCAATAGACTTCAAAGACTGGGCTATGAAGCAATGGAAACACGTCCTATGGTCAGATGAATCGAAGTTCACCTTGTTCCAGAAAGGTAGAAGAGTTAAAGAGAGACGGGAAGCCCATGAAACTTTGGATCCTTCATGCATCACATCCACATTATATGCATCGGGAGGCAGTGAATGATCTTAGGGTCATTCACTAGGTCGGGATTAGGTTCAGTACCCTTGTGCAGCAACAAAATCTCATAACTATTTGAACATTCTAGGTGACACTTACACCCGTCTATTGTTTGTTTTACCTGATGGTTCTGGTATTTTTTCAATACGACAACGCTCACATCTATTGATCCCAAATAGAGCAAGATTAGTTCCGGGGGATCCCAAAGGATCCTTTTCTCATATCGAATGGCTTCCCCAGTACCCTAAATTTAACCCCTTATGAAAATTTCTGAGACCAACTGGAGAAGGAGCGACGAGTCTCGACACCTCTTTCTTCTTCTTCAGAAGATCTTTCTCAATATTCGCTCGCACTCTGAATAACATCCTTTTAGACTATTTGCAAAATATTGTAGAATCTGAACCTAATAAAATGAAAGCTGTTATTGTTGTAAAAGGTGGTTCAATAACCTATTAAGCTTAATTGTCTTCGTTACCTCAACATTATTTCTCCAGAGTGCGACAAACTTTTTGGCCTGGAAGTGCAGCTCTATCAGAAGATCGAACGATGCACGCCATCACTCCAGCTGGTTTGATGAGGCGGAAATTGGTTCGACTATCTCCAGGCAAGTCCCCTTTATCACGCACAAGAAGTCTATCATTCTGTGAGCTAAGGACAGTCTCCACTGTGAAGATCTTCTAGACTGACCAGATAAAGACCTAAATTATTCTCGCTTGATCTCGACCTAAATTATTTTGTCCCAGTCATGTCGTTCGTTCTTGGAAGTTGCTGGAAGTAAATGTTTGCGTTACTTTTTACGCGCACTTAACCCTGAGTGATACTAAATATCCTCTGCATACATGAGCTTGAAATACCTAGCTGTCTTGTGGTTTTTCTCATTTTCTGAAAGCATTTCGTATTACCTTTTTGGCCTCATTCACAGCCCTTTTATTACGAACCGAACGTTTGTGTCAAAGAATGATTTCCAGTAGGTTGTGCCAATATCTGCATATCGTTTCCATTCATTGTACACAGCTTTACGAGACACATTCGGCTGTTCATTTACGTCACTGTTGATTATTCCAGAGGTTTTCAATGTAACGATTAAGCACGTTTTGCTTCGAAAGGCATATTGCTTGAATTATTGTATACCGACGAACCCAACGAAACACGGGCATGCATAAAACCATCGACAAGCGCACAGAAAAAGAATTAGATTGTTGTCAACATTCTAATCGCTTAGACAAATTGGAAAAGTAGGTGATTCTTCATTCTTTTTTTATTTTTCACGATTTCTGTTCTCTTATAATAAAAAAAGTTTAATTCCTATCAATTATTATCATTCCACCCGAGATGAATGGCTTCAATGAGAGGAAGCGGCAGCCCGCAGCTCTAATATAGCAATAACTTAGCTTAGAAATCGGTCCCTAATGAATTAATATTGCCTAGTTCTAATTTTCCGCAGCTCTTGAGATTTTTTTCCAGGGTTGGTAAAAGAGAAGGTTTTTTAATGGAACCTTCTTTTTATACGAGTTAAAAACATCTTTTCGAGAAATTATGGGCTGCATATTTGTAACGGCATTCAATTTAGTTACTGATAATTTAATTATTTGTTTCAAAAATAGTGTGAAAATGAGGGTAGAAATTTTCAATGTGGATTTTAAGTTTCTTATAGTTTCACAGTCTCCTCCTTCCAACGGATTTTATTTCATTCTTCTATCTATAACAGCAAAAAAACCTAAACTTTTCCCAAAGCCGTGCTCATAATTAGTCAAAGGGCAGCAGGAAACGCCGCAAATGAGCAGCGCTGGGAGATCAGTACGAACATAGAGCGAGCTCTCAACCCTACAGAGGCTGCTTCTCCACACAAAACATGAGGCGCTTTTGAGGCAGAAATTAAGAGGCACCAAATGATCGAGGAGGCGTCGAGAGATCTTTCAAGTACACAGCGGCAACTAAAAAAATCTTTACAAACTTCCCACCTCAAGACAATCTCCATGGCAACAAGTCCCCCCCCCTCCCAAGTGTGCAGGCCGGAGCCAAATGTGCGCAAAGTTCGACGTATAATTTTACCGTGACTTTCTAGCCACATAATATGCTTAATTGAGTCGTCATGACTTATTTGGAATATTTGAGCTCCATAAAATAAGAACAAAGAGTTTATGTAAAAATGAATTCTTTCTCGGACAAGACGGAATTGCTGTGACCTTACTTCTGAGTCGGACTCTCGATCGGTCCTTGAATAGCTTACATCTTAGTAAATTATTAATCAAAAATGTGTTTTACATAGAATTTACTGAAAAAAGTTACCCTTAAGTCCTGTATTATTAAAAAAAAAACAGAATGTAAAATTTCAGTTTCACGCGATCATTTAGTGGGATTGAGCGCGTAAACATTTACCGCGTAAGAAAAGGTTTCCATGATTTAAATCGCAACGTTATTGAAGACGTTAATTCTTCATTCAAAGCATTTCATTGCAAGGACGTTATCAAATAAAGGACCAACAGTATTGCGCTAGGTTGAGAAAATGCCTAAATAAAACCACCTAACCACATACACGTACCTGCATGACTCCCCAAATATTCCAGCTCGCAACTCATTGATTTGCATCCTCAATTATCATGTATGTACTAACTATTGTGATCAACCTTCTCCACGGTTGATCACATTTTCAGTTTCTACTGTAATAATTCAATTGCTACTATAATAGTTATTCATTTTCTACTGTTATGATTATTCTTTTCCCTTGAATTTACCATCTTTATCCTTCATCGCACCTCTTCGTTCATAGTTTATCATATCGTAAAGACCTAGTGATACTTTTCACACTCTTCCTCTCAAATTGCTAATGCGAGGAAAAATCGATGGAGTAATTGCAATTGCCCTTTGATTTAATTTCCCCTTGCACCGATGCCAAGCCTACAGCACTCCAATTTCCTTTAGGCCTTCTAAATCCTGATATCTTTTAGAATGCAAAGTTTTACATTTAATTAATAACAATATTACTCCATATCATTATTTAAAATAGAGTTTTCTTTCATTTTAAGCCAATATGATGCATATTCTTCTTACATGGCCATTACCTTAAAAATAGCTTTACACTTCCCTGATCTACACAATATTTCGTCGAATTGTGTATCCTTCCAATACTTGAACGAATTTTTTTATGTTTACCTAAATAAACTCATTTCTCATACACGCAACTCCGAATAATTTGGTCGAAGTAATCAAAGCTCTTGATTAGTCAGCTCGTTTTTGCATTTTATGAAAGAGAACTCCTCTAGCTACAGAATTTCACTTACAAGTCTAACAATTACTTAGTAGGAATACTTCGAGAATTAGCTGTCATGTCTGCATAAAGTTCCGCCGTATACAATCCTCGCTCAATATGGAAACGACAACCCTGATACGATTAATGAAGAGTAATTTGATGCAGCTGGGGGCTGATAAACCAATGAGTTAAACTGGATTAGCATCAGGAGTCCAAAGTGCTGGCGAATATGTAGAGTCGTCTTCCTGAGACCGCACCAGAACAATACTGGGGCGGTCATGAATGCCAACTACGTGTAATTCAACGTGGCTTCTGAGCAGAACGTGAAATAGACACCACGGAGCAGCGTGTACAAAAGGCATGCGGAGACACAACCGCACCAATCGGGAATTTTAGAATCACTTTCAGTTTTCAATCAAAATGTTTTTATTCCCGCACGATCGAAAACATCTAAATGGAGGCAATCAGAGCAAACGTACTAGCAGAAGTGATGAACTAGAGAGTTCAACTTTGATGACAACCGAGTCGCGCAACAAGCGGTTTGTTATCCCAGATGACTGCTATTAATTGCGGTCCTCTAACTCCACATTTCGTGCAAATTGAAGCGTTTGAAACGGCTAATAGTTGTCCGTAATGAAAGCCTTCAAATGACTGCAATTAGAATTCATACCCGTAAGGCAAACGAAATCTGTGAAATTAAAATGAACGAGAGATGGCAGTTCAATAGAATCTAGATTTGCTGAAAGATACGACGCTCCAATTTGTTGAAAAGTCGCAAATTTCAAAATCAAAATTCGCTTAGACCTGGCGTGTAGTGAAAGGTATTTCGGAATTATGGGAACTAGTCCACGCGCCTCGCCAATCATGGCGGGACAGATGCCGCTCATTCCTGATGCCCTCTTATTTACGGTGAATCGTGAGTAGGGCTAGTTGAAAACATCAACTGTATTGATGTTGACAACAGTCTGTACAAGATGGATCATGGGCGTCCTCCATTCTTAGAAATTGGTAAGCCGAGTGTGAATTAACTTTATTTTCAGTATCACTGATACGGACTGCCTTCTTTGATACAGCCTGGCTGATTAAGAATACGTACAAGATAAAAATCGATTATAAATAGATGGTTGTCCTATGTCGTCAGAGAGCGTGACTGATGACACGAGTACATTACACCGTATCACTCCATCCACTCATTGTTTGTCGAGCACACTGAGACCGAGGACATATACAGGGTGTCTCAAAAAAGTTAACCCAATTTCAAATAACTAT
>VOMN01020147.1:0-11174 GCA_014899125.1 Orchestia grillus
AAGGCGATAATGCGATTTCCGAATAGCTCATTCAGTTTTTCCCTTACAATAACAGTTCTATGAATACGTTTTCGTATTCATACGTAATTCTACTTACTAGTTGAAGCCTGATAAATGATACCAAAGCATAAGAAAACAAAATGTGTTTTTCCAATTTTTTATAAGTTTAATAGTTTCTGAATTACAGGCCTTGAAAATTAGGTATCGTTTTTTTTGGGAACGCCCTGTATGGATATAGGAGGCATTGGTATAGTTCCGTGGTCAGGTAAGCCTTACTCTAATTTTCCCTTTTCTCTTTGTGTGAAAGAAGGGATTGATGCCGTGGAACTGAGTTTTTCACGTGTGTGTGCGTCTTTCATCTTTTCGTGTCTTCATTGTGTCTGGGCGAGATTTTTACACATTACGCTGGCGTGAAAACCTGTGATAGTTCAGACTCTGAAATTGTGCTCCATCATGTTACTCTTCAAATTTAGTTTCAAGAATGTCATTCTGATGATTGCCTTGATTGTACAAAAGCGATGGTGAGGCCTCAATGAAAGGGTTATGCGAATAAAATAAGGAAGTTTTGTTTATTTTTGTCTTCCTTCAAGTAGTTTGAAATGAGAGTTGGTTTACGACCGTCATTTCAGTCGTTCTGCTTCTCTATATACTGTGATGAGCTATTTAAGTGCTTCCTCATTGTTCTTCGATAAAAAGGTTTGATGTCATTCTGGAGAGTTGATCCATTTTTCTGAAAGGTCGAGTTACTAAGTTGTATTTGCATATTAGAGAACGATGCCTTGGGACCGTGAACGAAGGGAGTTCAAAGCTGCTACGACTTATAGAAAGCTTTTAATTGACGATATCAAGAGAGAATGACGTCAGTTTCTGCTCTTATTGGAGACAATGTCCGTACGATGTTTGAAAAGTCGTGGCGGCCGTGAGAGAATATGTTCTGCAGTTTTCAACTACATAACAATTTCTTTGGCTAAGTAATGCGCGATGAACTGCAGAACATTTCATCAAGCATTTTTCCTTTTTTGATAATGGGATCCATTTCAAATGCAGACGTCTGTTTCAACGTCCGTCAGCGGGCCTTGTTCTGGCAATAGCCTCTTTGGAAGCGAAGGCGATATTGTAGTGTAAGGATGTAGCGTAGTGTGAGAATGGAATGGTAGTGTGAGAAGGTGGTGTAGTGAAGTTAGAGTGAGGCACGGGGCAGATGGGAGGATAGTGGCGCTAAGAAATGGTGAGGGAGTAACGGACGTGGAGGGGTGTTGGACGTGGGAGGAGTAATAGACGTGGCAGGAGTAATAGACGTGGGAGGAATAATAGACGTCGAAGGAGTGATGGAAATGAGAGAATAATGGACGTGAGGACAACAAGACGCACGAGGGCAGCACACGGAGGCAGGGAAGGCGCATAGAACAGACAGACTTGCCCTGAGGTCCTCACCATGTACAGCTTGGCGCTGTGCTGGTCTGGTCTTGGTTGCGGTGCTGTGGTCTGCCCGTGGGACTTCTGTGTTGAGAACTGAAGTGATGGGTGCTTTGTTGTTGTGAGACCTGGGCTGACGTAATGTATCATGGAATTTATACTGATGCGGTACACGCGTAACATTTTTTCGTGGAGTTAGAATTACATTAAAACGAAACGTGTTAGGAAGGCAAGGTTTTGTCTCCCTCTGGCTGCAATGTAGGTGCTCCTCTGTTATAATATGCAGCACTGTTTAATATGCAGGATAAAATAACAACGACATTTTTAATTTTGAAGGTATGATCTATGAAATTAGGTATAGAAGACAGAATCTGGAAAATTCACTGCTCGATAAGATGCTTAATGATCGAATCTTTAAAATTGTGATCGAAAGCTATCACGAATGTTCAGTGAGCGTATGCTAGACTTTTTGTCCTGAGCACTAAGTCTGGAGGAAGATGAACTTGGTTTTGATTTCATAATTACTGTTTCTACGCGGTGTACCTGGAGCTATTAAGAAGTCATCGCTCCTGGACAGTCGCCTTGTGAGGCCACCGCTGCTCCCTGTGACTGAGCTGGTTCTTGTAGCTGTGATAATTATTCCTATAGACATCTTACAGTCTCGTGCTCATTTCTGGGCCTCGTGATACAGCCGTGCTGAGTTCTGTGGCAGCTGCTGTCGTCCTTCAAGCCGGACAAACGTTTGTTTCAGTTTTGTATTTCACTTGCGAGCGACAGTGATTGTATGAGAGACTATCAGCGTGTAATTAAAAGCTTAAGAACGGCCATGTACGATTTGACAACCGATGATATATTTCGCCAACAAAATTGTATGTACTATCAAAGCTGAAATAACCATGTTAAGGCTGGAAGAACTAAGTGGTAAGGTTTTCTGAGAGTCGTGCGATCAAAGCGTCGAGGAACTATTAGTACTGTAAGCGACTTTGCCAGACCGTTAAACATTATAGTGATGCAAGCGCGAAACGTGACAAGTATTTTGTTACTTACAAATTACGCAGCAACAAACCGCAGTATGAACGCATATTTTTTTTACTGAGCAGATCTTTACAGTTTTGCTGTTATTTCGGCTTAAAATTTTCTGTGTGTGTGATAGCTCCTTTAGAACTGGCTGATTTTATCAACAGGGACTGGGTGCTGCGCTGAGGTGCGAGCGATGTGCTACTGCTTATTATCCAGCTATTTTAAATTATTACTTCACTTATACGATTGTTACTACTACTGCTGCCACGTTTATCATTGTCGATGTTGGTAGGTGATACTATGCCGACAACTACTAATAGCTTGATTGCTTTGCTGGTTGTACCGGACTACTCATTTCTTCATAAGAACCTTCCTCGAATTTCTATCATCCGGAATTGAATGCATTACTCAGAGTTTAGTTATTTTTTTGAAGTTGAATGACATTTGCTGACTTTGATTGCCTTTCCTTAACTGTTGAATAAATAGACTTCTGTTGTTCCTCGCGCTGTTATTATGACGTATAATAACACTGTGTGACAAAATTTTTGTTCAGACGAATTGTTACTTTTTTGACTCCTCGTATTGCAAAAAATTGAAAATGTCTATTGCTCCTATAAGATTTACATTTTTTATTATACTTGTGTTGTATTTGTTTTTGGTATTATATTGAAGACAGTAAATTTTGAAAATTCACTGACCTGACTTCGAAAGCAAAGTTCTAGCATTACTTTTATTTTGTTTTGTCCCGAAGAAATAGGCAGTTATGGTTTTAACTCGGGGACAAACGAAAGAGAAATTTTGTGACGGAGTGTAATTGATGTATTTGATGGGTTATCCGGCCGCGCCTTGTTGCTTCCTTATCCTACAGAGTAGGCCTACTGGTGAAGCGAATATACGTGCGTACCTTGCCCAGTCCGGCACCTCTGTCACTGTTCTTGTCGACTCGTTAATGGAAGAATGATGTCGTCTTACTAACGCTTTTTGAAATTTACCAAGGGCTCAGTCATCTATTCTAGTGAAGAATTTATATTCTTGTTCGTGTGATTTCATGTGTGTTATTGATAATTTTGTGAAATTTGTTGCGTTCCCTACACAAAAACCAGTTTCCTTGACCTTCGATGGATCTTGCTTCTCGCCATGAGGGTACGAACGGCATTCCCAAAATTGACCAAACCAGTCGAGCAAGTGATTCTCGGCTTCTCGCCCACTGCCTACTCAAAGTAGCTGATCCTTGCCCGCTCTCCAGAACTGAGTGTTTTGCCTACGACATGAATGTTGGTACGTTTGGGAAAAATTCATATAGCAATAAAAATCAATGGTACGATGTTGGATCATTTCATACGGCAGCTAAGAACTTGAGACAAGGCTAGTTATGGTTTTATTGCAAATATACGTAAGACTGTAGCTAGTTTTTTTGCATTAAGCGAGCTGTAGTTTTATCGCAAAAATAATTTAAGCGGTACAAGGCTAATTAATATATGTTGTCCTCTCTCCCCTGCCCGCGCTCTTCACTCCTTGTCTATATTTGAGTAAAGCAGTTGCTCAAGGTTGATATCTTGTTTACTAGAATATTCCAGAATAATTGTCACAATCTACTCATGTGTCGGTGGTGACGTCATGCAACTGTGCTATCTTCTACCCTCAACCCCCCCGCCCCCAGCACGCACCCAACTCGAGTCATATTGATGACATGAAACAGTCAGTTTAGCTTTTTATTGTTGTTTGAGCATTTCTAATGTAGGGTCTGTCACTCTACTGACGTGTTCTGTTTTAGTTCGATATGCTTGGTTGCGAAAAAATGTTTGTCTTTGAATGTTTTGATTTTGTACGACTGGAGAGGTGGAAAGTATGCGCAATTACTTGTGAGTGCATAGAAACGAGGGAACAAAAGCAACTGACTTTTCGCTTTGAGGGTCAAGAAAGCTCTACGGAAGAAAATCCTGTTTAAAGTCTGATGCTTAGTTCCACGTTAGGCAAACCGAAAAAAAATTCTTTACTCGTTGTATAAATTATCATGAAAATTCAAACAACGCAATGGGTTTCGGAATTTTCTAACGAATATTACTGTCTTGTGGAGTACATGTCACGTTTTACCTCAATTTCCTGTCACTGCGCAGATTTTCTCGAATAACCAATTGGCGATGATACTCCCCGAGGAGTTTCATTGCAAATGACGCTTAGACCTGGTGAGGAATGTCTGAAAAGAGGCTTCGCTTGACAGATGAGTGCGCTAAGAGTTGCTGTATCAATTTACAAATCGAAGTTACCCATTAGAGCCGAGTAGTTGTTCCCGAGAGTGTGCGCGCATTCGATGTGGTGACTGCCGCCCTGAGTTGCGCGGCAAGTTTGACAGCGGCTGGATGGAGCATCTGGGTGTTCCATGGTCCAGCTTGTTTAGCTTCTGCAATTTGTGGTTGATGCGGCCATAATCGACATTGTGGTGGTGTTCTCGCTAACTATGAACTTTATTGCATAGATTTACTCAAAATGTACTTGAAAATTGTACAGGTCCAGTTTTCATGATAATGCAGAAGAAAATCTTAGGTAAAAATGCGTATTTATTTTTTTAGCCTGGAAACTTAGTTGACTTTGAAATTGGAAGGGGAGGTACTTTTGTTTCTTGGTTTGTCTGCCCCACGCATAACAACACATAATCATTTTTACCTCTTCTACCGTGCACTTATTGTCTGTGAGTGAGAAACGGCCGCAAAGTAGTCCGTGTTTTTTCTGAGTTGTCTAATGAAAATGATTCAGTTGGACTGGAACGTTTGCAAATGGGCCTGATTGTTAAAATGCCGTCTCAGGTTGGTAGTACATCAAACCCTCTCATTACGAAGGCCAAGTGACTTTCAGGCTGCAAACGTCGTGGGGCTCTGTGAAAGTTCATGAAAATGCACCTTTTCTCAAAGTGTTTGCTACGATGACCTGCGTCGCTTCCGACGAATGGAAGACTATTTCACTACATGGGACCATTTCACCGATAAGCCAGCCGGTTATGTGGGCCAGAAGTCAAAGGAGAACTTATCCTCACCAGCCCGTTATTTCGGAGCAACACGGAGGGACAGATGGGTCAATTCGACCCATTTTAAAATTCCAAGTCATCATAATCAACTTCATTAAGGTTATCCCAAACTGGTGAGAATATTTTTCCTCCATTCTAATAAATTCATTCAGCAATAAAATATCAGTTATTTGACCGTATGACAATTCTTATTCCATTTTGGTCGTTTGAAGGAGTGAGCCTTATTGACCCATACACGGCCTTCAACTGTTATCCCTTGTATCCCAGTGATCTCATCATCAAATCACTCAACTATATTCATTTTTTTATTGAACTGTGTACATTTTTACATTTTTTCGATAAAGTTCTGATCATCTGTGTGTTCTAAAGAGGATAAATTTGATAGTTGATTGAATAAATCGACTTGAAATAGAAAATGGTAACTGAACTAGCCGAGTGGTGATCTCATATCGGATCACCACTCACATTGAGTGATCTCGTATATATGAGACCACTGGGATACGATGGAGCAAGGGGACAACCACCAACTAGAGACAAGGGTTTTGCCCCTTGCGCTCCTTGACCCCATTTTGGAGCTCGTTCCTGGACCTCGGGTTTTCCCCTCTAGTGTTGGAAGACTTTATTTTCCGGCGAGTGCGAGGCATACGTCACTTTCTCAGTCCATGTGCGGCTAGACCTGTGGGGCGATTTGTGGCTTAATTTTTTCTGAGCATCAGCGCGAATAAAATACTTGAAAACTTAATTACATTGAATTTAGAAGCTCGTTCTTGTAGTTCCAACGGAAGCTCATTGTGATTTGTATTGGTCCGTCGAATAAGATAAATTGACTCTTAATTAAATGGGTACACTTAACTGTATTTTCGAATTTAATTTAATAGAAATAAATTATTTCTAATGACCAAAGAGCTGAAGACGCCTGTGTGTCAACTGATCGGTCATCTTGTGTGAATGCTGGACGGGAAAACGTAGTCGGCTCATCAGTGACTGTTGAGCTATTGTAACCAACAAGCTGTGCTTTTTCACGTAATAACCGGATCTCGGATGAGAGTGAGGTGACAAACCTTTTCTTCAGTTCCATACTGTAATGGAAGGGCTGACCTCATGATATTTGAACGATATGCACAGGCAGACTATGATTTGAATGCTGATTGTTTAATAATTGAATGCTGTGCTTTATCAGTTAGAGACAAGCCCTTGCTGCCTGATAAGTACCTCTTGAAAAATTCAATGCTAATTAAAGAATTTTTTCAATACAATTTATTTTACGTGTGAGATTTCTGAGAAACCTACCAATTAGTTCTATAATTAAGGAAATCCACGCCTCTTCGTTCGTGTGACCAACAGCGAATCTGAGAGTATCGCGGCTTGCATCGAAATGAAAACCATGGAAAAACCCGCATAAATTCCTTGTAGCTCTTGCATCAAGCTCTCAAATTTCTTGTGGACGCTGAGCCAGAAAACTAGTCCGAACAAACGCAGAGTAAGCTGTGGCCCTTCCGCTCTTGCCGACTCTAGGTGGACCTGCTGCTGCGCTGGTGAGGCTTGTGCCACACACCCCGGTCTTAAATGCGCTGTATGCCTTGATATGGTGAACGGCCTTTGATTTATTTTGAAGTCAACTTGCTGATCTTGGATCATAATGCTTCTCAATAATTTGACATTTTCTTCAATGGTTATGTCTGCTTGAGTCAATGGAGCAGCAGTAACATTTACGTCTGACAACTTTACTGCATGACATTCAGCCGAGAGTTTTTGAGGAGAAACCATGGTCCCAATGTGACCCGAGTCCAAGGCATGTTGCTACCCAGCATGCTGGCGAGCGAGAAGGCTTTTAGCCAGCTCCTGCTGCCCCTTGTTTATGCGGCCCTAACGTCGCCGGCGAACAAACTGCCGTCGCTATCGTCGCTCCAGCAGCATGGCGTTCTGTGCCTCTCTAGCACTGCGCCAGATAGGGCCTTCTCGTACCCTCTGTAGGATACTTGAACGAAGGCGACCGATGGTAATGCTTTCGATGCCTGGTATACGTAGTTAGGTACTATTTCTTCATCGTCGATTCATTTGTATTGTATTTGTAAGGGAAAGAAGAAGAGCTATTTCGAGGCAGATAACGTTTGAAACTGAAATGAACCAGGCGAAATGGTGTTCTGAATTGCTGTGTTTCTTATCTTTTATATTTCTGATTAATGGGTTATTCTAATTGTTGCAGCATTCTGCGAGTTTGTTTTATTTTTTGGTGAAATCTTTTATACTTGTGTCAAATTGAACGTAATTCTTATCAACCTTCAAAGAATTTGTCAAATGGTTATTGAAACTAAGAAAATTAGTGAAAAAATTACTTTCATTTTACCTACAAGCCTTTTCTGGGGTTTGCTTTGCAAGATCATGCCTTCCCACGAAATATTTTATTAAAAGCCTTTCTACAATTAAAGAGTAATAATTTCTGGAATCGCTTCGCTGTACGAGTATACTTTTAACACTGGGGAATGACTCCGCAAAGAGATAATTTTTACTTATAAATACTCGTTACTCATTTTTTATTGGAGTTATGAATAATGCTCTTGGACTAGTACAATATACTAAGCTCCGTTGTATGCCTCTCTGCAGAGTCAAATCATTGTTTCTCTGCTTGGCATTAGATTATCGCACTCAGCGCCATGATTTATTCTAAAAAAATGATGACTGAGAGCGTGGACTCTTGAGAGAATTTTTGCAATTTTGATGCTCATTTTTGAGGAGATCTTGCCTTCATTCCGCGTGCAGTGTGTAATGCGCACAATCCTGTTGGTAAAATGATATTTATTTAATTTATGTACAACTGCGTTTAAAACGAATGTTATCAAAATTTATAGATTTCTCAAACGCTTAAAACAAGGAGTTCACTTCGGTCGGAGTGATTTTGAAGTTGTACGTGAAATTTGGTTAAAGTTTTTTCCATCAAAAGTTAGACAAGGATCAAGAAGTTTGCGTTAGTCGCAGTGGTATTAAAGCTGTACGTAAAATTTAGTTTAAGTTCTTTCTATCAGAAATTGGAAAAGGTTTTCTCGTAATATCGACATCCAGTGTTCAGGGAAATTTAGACTTCAAAGATTTTCGTTGACTGCCAGATGTAGGCCTCTATATCGTATGGAAGGGCTTTTTTACCGTATTTTTACGTTGGACCCTACGCACCTTGGACCTAAAGTTGATTTTAGTTCTCTCTTCAGGTTTTCAGAAAGCTGTTACTGGACATCTGTCTCAAGTCGTAGACCTTAAAACTATCATTATCTCTGAACCAACAGTAATAGTTACCTTCAATCCCTGCAGAGAAGGCTAAAATCAGGTGTCCGAGTTACATAGGGTCCAAGGTACAGCAGATTTCCCTACTACTCGTGATAATGTGATCCAGTAACCTAATTCCTATATTCTGACAAGCTTTAGCCAAGTCTTTAGTTACAGCTTCATCCTCACCAGATGGCTTTAACCTTTTATGTCTGGCAGGTTCACAGAGGTCGTGTGAGAAAGCCTAAGTGGTTCAGTGCCCTAAATGAATTGCTCTTCACGAATAAATTAACTGCTCTCAATTGGAGCATTTCTGAAAGCCACGATGATGCTCAGTCTGCTGTAATTGGTCTGGCTGGCCTGTTTGATTTCGATTATTGGCGTGCACTCATGAGTTCGTTTTTGAAGTTAAGTTCGTCTATAAGTTTTGCAGTCTTTTTTGGTGGAGGCTGATTTAACCTACTCGTTTTGCATCAGTTCAATGGCGTATTGTCGTTCAGTTGTCCTGCATTTCCCCTCATCTTGATGAATTAATTTAAGAACATTCATTTATCTTCATGCAGAGAAGGTTTATCAATTAATCGTTCTGTAGAAAACAAATGAACGACATAAGAATGTAACTTCGATTGAATGTCTGTTCTTATTGTGATACGGAACGTCCCATTACGTCTCCCCTGGAGCATTCATTAGTAGTGCTTCTTGCTCTGTCGTCCACTGCAGCCGCGGCTCGCTGACAACACAATGGGATCATTAGTTCTTTTTTTGATTTTTAATCAGCGCCCCTCTCATCGGAGCTAAAATTGTCCTTAATTGTTCTTTTCCGCTCAGTTTTGCATGGTCTTGATTAATATTACGCTCTATTGAAGCCCTGCGTCGCCTGAGCGCTGAAGCATCGGTCGGTCTTCACATGCGATTGCATGTGTCGATGGTGGTTCAATTACGGCGTCTGTGCGACCTCGGTGGGTGGCAGGTGTGCGTGAGAGATGCCCTTCTGTAAATGCTATTCGTCTGCGCTATCGCGTTTCACGTTCAATTGGAGTTCGTCTGTTGCCTCAAAATGGAATGTCTTGAATCTTTTGTTTCAACGGTGTGTTGGGTTTCATTTGAAGATTTCATTTATGTTAGCGTTGTTGCGGTACGATCGTTATGCATAAGGATAAAAGCTGTATACGAAACGATTACTTCTGTAAGATTTTGCTGTCCAAACTACGGTTATAAAAAATATTTAAAAAATATGAAATAAAACTTTTCACGTGCAATCGCGTGTGTACTTGCACTGTCCATCATATGTCTCTGTACTCTCAAATTAACATTGTTTTCTTTTTTGTGAAATTTTATTGTCAGCTACTAGTTTACCTGTTACCTACCTCATTATGCTTATTTTATAGAATTATTCTACTAAAAAATGAACGTTTCAATCACGAAGTTCATTTTCAACATCTGGCTGTCCTTGCTATCGTGTTTTCAATAAACCTGCGCAAAAGGTAAACCATCAGTGTTAGTCAGTTGAAGGTAATAGGTAATTGTTATGGCGAGAATGGCGTTCGCTGCTACCGAAGTTTTAAAAGTTGTTCTGGAACTCTTGTTCGCCTGAAAGATGTTTACATAATTACTTGCACATCTAACACCACCGCTTTACGCATTTGGGAATTTTCGTACGTAAATCTTGTCAGACAAATCTGTTTAAACAATGCAGTCTGCATTCCCATTAAAACTTTCTTAACACATTGCCTCCTTATATAACACTCCCTAATTAGGCATGAAGGCCTAGCATTACTCTCCGTACATTCTGAGTAACATTTTCCGCTTTCATCGCCATAAGTTCCCAAATGAAGAGTTGGCGCTATCATAGCGTCTGAGCTTGTCAGGCTGGGGCGGTAAACAAGATGGTTGGTTCAGCGAACATTCTTCATGACTGGCTGCTGACAGCGGAGGCCTAAATATTCTTAGTTTACGATCTTCACTTTTTGAATGAGGTTTGATGTTAAATTTGCTTCGTTGTACTTGAGGGGCTGGGCTAGCGACCCCTAGCACCATCGCTTACGATGTTGCAGCTTTGTAGATTTTAGAGAGGCACCGCTATTATTAGTCTTAACCCTGTATTAAGACCGTGGTGAAGCATTCTTCATCCTGCAGTCAATTTAATCTAGTTCTTAACTCTTATTGTTCCATTCAAACTTGGGGTGAAAATGTGCACAATTGTATAAATTACGAACGACTGTTTTCGCAATATTTCATTTGTATAGAAATGAAGTTTGCCTTTTTTGGGTTAGGGTGTAGTCTTAATTGCGAGAATATTAAGTATCGACACGAGGACACCTGTTTGGGTTGTCATTCACAACAATACTTTGGAATTGCCAGTAAAATCATCTGACAAATGAAAATTGTGAGTCATTTTGTTAATGAAAATGGAAGACCAATCTCTGTTCTACCGACGTTCAGTAAGATATTTGAAAAA
>VOMN01020158.1:0-21728 GCA_014899125.1 Orchestia grillus
GAGAGTTGAAGAGTCTGGGTCCCATTACGGAAAAGGACTTTTTATGTCGAGTTCGAACGCTGCCGGCCGCTCTAGCATTGAAGGATGGGACAACGCACACCTTGCCGGACCGAATGTGTTGCTTTGTGTATAACATTATGTTTTCATTTTAGAATGTTGGGACTATTCCATAAAGCATTTTCCACGAGTATATTATGAGGTATCTCTCTCTCCTTTCTTCGCCGGAGAGAATACAGTTTCACAAATTTCAACCGTTCCCAGTCGTCCAGATGCTAAACCTCGCTAATCTTTGCAGTGAAACTCCGTTGTACACCTTCCAGCATGACGATATTTTCGTTGGTGCCTGGGTTCCATAGTTGACAGCAGTACTCGGTCAGGGGTAGGATCATCGGTTTTGAATCTCGCGTCCTGAAAACTCGCAAGATCTAACCGATTTGGCGCTGACATTTTTTGACTGTTAGATTGATACGTTCTTGGAATCGTCCGTTGTCTTCGACGATAACACCCAAGTCCTTTATATCAAAAGAAAAATCGTAATGTCGTTGAGCTCTCGTTGACGAAGTAAATATGATCATTTTTTATTATTATATCTAGTTTTTAATTCAATTTATGCCTATTAATACTATCTGCCACTTATCATGAATTTTTTGAGTCTCGAAAACGGCGAAACTCTCACTCACTCTCGGACGACGGACAACTAAGTTCTATATCTTGGCATTGTAGACAATAAAAGCAACCTAATAGTTGATAGCAAACGATATTTTGTTGATCTCACGTAACTTGTGAGTTTAATTATTATTGAATTTCCTCAAATTCCCCGAATGCTCGTTGTGACTGGGGACTCCGTGGCGTAATGGTACCGTGCCAGGCTCCCAGCTAAGACGTAACGGTTCGACTCCGTGCTGGAGCAGAATTGATTTTTCACGGAAGCATGGAGTCCTTCCCTCTAAAGTTTGCACCTTAATTTCTCACGTGGGATGTTACTTGGCAAAATATTTTCCACAGTGGCCTGTAAAGGAAAGAAAAGGATCGTCAATAATTCCGTGCACTCGCAAATTAAGAACGTATGGCGACAAGTCTTTCTCTTAACCCACAGACTTTTAAACTAACACACGACAAATTTTGATACTGAAAATGCGAGGGTACTTTTGATGGGATGGGCAAATATATGTCTGAAAATTGCGCTCATTTGAGCGTGAATCATCTGCTGTGAGAACAAAAGCTTGTGTAAAACACAGCAGTAATGGACAAATCTCGGCACTATGCAGACAACTGCAAGCACGAGAGAGCCACAAAAAAGTCGTCTGCGTTACCGGTGACGTCAGATAGGCGGTCTCCTGTAGCGCCTCCGTCTCGCTATTAATAATGATAGTCTAGAAAGCTTGACAATGACAGACAAGACTGTACGGGGGGAGCGAGGGGGAGGCTCCCTCACTGCACCAGACGACCAACATCCACGTCCTTCTATTTCTCCTTCGCCCTCCTGTGCTTTTTTTTCTCCTTCCCCTTCTCCTCCACTCCTACTTTTTGTTCCCTGATTCTGGCGCGAACGGTTAGAAGAGCACAGTTTCATGATGACACATGAACAAACACTCACAGCGACGTTGTGAGCAATACTTCCAAATATTTTATCTATAAATATTGCCAACATTAACATTAGTATTTACTCGTTCTTATTCAATAATTCTATTCTAAATTTAGAATTTATCACGGAATAAAGATTCGTCTGCTCTAACTCGTCAAATTATTGAACTTCAGTCTCATCGATAAATTTTTACCTCATAAGTTTTTGAACCATGAACACTCTTGCCTACCACTAAACAGAAGAGCTGGTATATGCAATAACTACAGAATAACATGTACATCTTTTATGATTACGCTTAGCATGCTATGAGTCACGTTCCAGAAGTAGCTGCTTAAAAGGAAGAAACATATTATGTAAAGCGAAACAATGTTTTGTCATTTCTCAATTACTCAACATTTCTTTGGAACCCATTTACTTTCATGAAAACGTTCAATTGATACATCGCAAATGAAATAAGTTTTATCTGATAATGTAACACAGCATTTTATTATGAACGATAAGTTTATCAAGAGCAATTTGACGAAACCTGTCATTTTCGAATTCAATTATCTCTACACTCACTTCAATGAAAGAAGTCTAAAAAATTAGAGAGATGGCACCGCAGCTTGTAATCCTGACCTATCTTGGTATCCGTCTCATTAATTCACAACTCTTTACAGCCATCAGAGTTATCACTCACCTCAAGAGTCTAATGAGACCAGATGCCTTTTCATAGAAAGATTATGTTTGTGAAACAACTCTCAGACCATCGTAATAATTCAAATGCTTCCGGCTCAGGTTTCCTTTTCTGGAGCAGTCTCTTATCGCCTAATAAGTAGACGAGTTCTCATTTCATATCAGGTGAAATTAAGAGACCTGGTTTGATAAAACCCAGAAGCTCTAAAAATGCGTTTACTATACGTTTACAAGTCAGAATTGAAGTTGTTGTAACATGTGAGGTGTAAAATTAGTAGTCCAGCTAGCATGATGGGCGTTATCATCCTCTGTCTCAGTTTAATAAAATGCCTGTCTAGCATGAATGAAGTTGAAGCATTAAGTCACCTACCAAATTGCTGGCATACTCGTAGCGATGCTACATTGATTCATTAACAAGAAGTTTTAATTCATTTGAGAGGACCTTTTGGATAGCTAATCCATCTTCAGTTATAGTCATGTAAATTAAAAATTGGTACATTATTTATTCTTTTCCGTACATTGAAGGTATATTCCTGAATCCCATTGTTAAAAATGCACCCTACGATGAACAGTACAATTTCTGTTTGGTTTCAGGTTTAACATTTATTCAGCTGGGTTTCCATGACTCTGAAACGTGCGCATCGTTTGTGTCAATGATCATTAACTGTTTCATAGAATTTAAAATTATTTTCGGGACATTACATTCCGTCAGTCTTTGGCAACTCTCAACAAAGAGTGGGTTGTTAAAAGCAGCTCTTCCATCGTCAGCAGGTGCATCACATATGTTTGGGTGCACAACAGCCACTAAAATACATAAAGTTGGTGTGGTATCGGAGCAGTTCAATGAATGTCTCGCTCAAGATGAACACAATCGCACAAAGTGAGTGCACACGTGTTTTCTGCAGACAATGCATATGGAGATACGAGCACGATAGTGTTACTGATAAGTACTTGGCGTCTAGACCGCGTCTGCACCTGAAGAGTCAAGGTGCTTGGGTATGAACGCCTTGCACCAATTGTGTCGTCAATGGGAACAGGGAAGTCTCGTCTGCGTGGTGTTATCTGTCCTTCCCAATACGAAAGTGAAATTTCCCGTTATTTTTAGAAAATCGTAGATTCCACTAGCTAGAAATTAAGTTTCTTTTGAAGTATCAGGAAGGTAATTGTTTAAGAATAGTCTTCTACTCGTATTCTACTAGAAGATTCAAATGGCAGTTCCATTACTCCGTAATTAAATTAATTCGTAGTCTATTCCAGACAATGCATATTTTTCCTCTGCTTGAAATTATAAAATCATTTATTTAATCTGTTTTCCATTCTCTCATCTAAATCCGCTCAGACGTGTGAACATTTATGTTGAGATCAATAGGTTTTATATATATATATGTTTGTATAGATAACATTTATGTATGTAAGCTTTAGAATACAGTTTAGACAGGCTGCTGTCGATGCCACAAAATTTATTATGGCCTAGAAGAAGGTGCATCACCTTAAACAGTTCAAAGATTATTTTTCGATTCTAAGAGGTGCCAGTTTTTATTGTATGTACAAAGTACGGTTACAACTAAGCAATCTAACGAGCATCTACCACATGCTAATCTAACCCCGAATCAAGCTCGTGACGTAACTGACAAATTAACTTGATTACACACGGTATTTGCTTATCAGTGTTGTGAGATTCGTTGCTCATATTCGTTAAGCTAAGGATGGTATGATGATTTTACAACCGGAAAAAGGCTAGAACTGTGTTATAACAAATGTTACTGCAACTGAATTTTGAAATAAAAGCTCTCTGATAGCTTACAACATGCTGAAGACGAATCACAAACGGGTTGACCATTGCTTAGCAATATTTGGCGTGGGAGACTGAAGCTTAAGAAAGCGTTACTAATCTTTTATACCACTTAGGTTAGTCTAAAGGGATGAAACATTGAAGATTTCTTCTTCGAGTTATTAAATGAGAAGCAGATACTGCTAAAATGTCCAAAATTTGATATCCCTTTGAACAGGTACAGGGGTATCTACGACTTTTCATCCCAGGGTTGTAGTGAATAATAAATAGTCCTGAATATCATTCCTGATATCAATGAATTACACATATTATCCCCTTAGCATAATATTGTGGCAACTTCCCAGCGGAAAATGGCACGCTTGTGATTCAGCCGTCGGTAGAACGATACCGGTAAATGTTGTGTACTCGTTTCTTCCTTCACTCTCATACAAAGCCAGTACTTTCCGGACACTCGACGTAAATAATATGCTCTCGTTATGTATTGTAGAGCTAACAATTATTCCTATGCAATAAAAGCCGTCATCCTGCGTAGGGATATGTCTGATTTACACGAACATAATATAGAACTTATTCGTCCAAGCTCTCATTGGAAAAATTTATTGAGGGGTGAACTGGTTGTTAACGTGTAGTTGCATGCAATAAATGATACATAACGTTTTTCATAGAGGGAAACAAATTAGGAAGGCAATACCACAATATTTAAAATTCGAAAATAAAAATTTTAATTAAGGAGAATTAGAATTGTTTTGACCTTGTTACCATGCGTGTATGTTTGTAGCTGTGGTGAAACTCTTACAAGATTCGAATATATTTAATTATAGTCTTGTTTATGGACAAATTTTGCATGGAATTAATACAATCTAACGGTAAGACTCATAGAAAATTGTAGTTTCAAATTAATCGATATGAGTGCATGCCTCAGATATGAGAGAGCTAATTCGCCCTTCCTCCTGTAAATAGTATACTTCTTCTTTATAACAGCTACTCTAAAACTAGGTACAGAGTACCGCTGTGTTTTTAATATGGAATAATGACCTAGGTGTAACAGAGGTACTACTGTGTACTAATTGAACGATTTGAAGTTGAGTTTTTCTAGTAAATCCTCACTGAAGACTTTATATTCATTTCAAAGCCTTAATTCAGCAGCTATGTACCTAGAGTACCATCCAAGATGGATATTTGCGACACTTTCGATTGTATCATGCCAACCGCAAGTGATCAGCAAATTTTATACTTGAATAGTTATGCACTCGGTATTTTGAAAGCATAAATGTCACTGACCCAATAATTTTCTTTAAATTTTTTGGAAACCATTGTTCTCAAGTTCGTGCACAACCTCACTTGAACTCATATTCGTCTTCTTTTTATTACAGAGTGTAGAATACAAGCTCTTTTTAAGATATTTTCCAATATAAACTTTGAAGGTATTGGAGAGTCCAGCTGCATTAATCGCGTCGATGCAATGTTAATGTATCATTATTTCATTTTAATATTTAATGATTTCTGCTTACAAGTATTAGGCCATACGAGGAAGAGTAAATTCACGAGAATATTATGTATACCTTGAAAATGGTAACCATTGAAAGATTGGGACAGTTCTGTTATCAGTTTAACGTAGCATTCAAAGCCTGCCATTTTTAAATTGACCATATCCGCAATGACATTTATGGTAAAACAATATTGCAGCAGTATTCAAACTAAAGATTTGTGCGTAAACATTGAACTTATGTGTAAGAAAATGACATTTTCGGTATACATTAGTGAACTAGTTAATTTCGCATACTGTACGTTACTACGTTCGTACTAACTGTGGTACAAAATTACTTAACCACGAATGAGTTTTAAGTTGACACCTTTCTAGTAACAGGCATTGCACATCTGTACGGATGGCTAATCTGTTGGGTGGCACCTTCACTATCATTCTCTTTTAGTTTCAGGCACGAACACCTCTTCGATAAAATGCTCTGTGAACGTAATTCAAAATGAATAACAGGTTTTACTTCTAACCAGTAACTTCTAAAATAGTCTATTAAAGATAGCATTCTATAAAATTTGGACTTCAGTAAAGTTGTGATAGCGAATTCATATGAATGGGTTATGCGGCTGGTGTAAAATGCCAGTAAAGTAATTCGTACAAGTGCCAGGTTTTTATACTTTCAAATATTACAGCCAAATGCCATGTGAAGAAACGGTGACAAACTTTCACGCGCACATTTCATTCTTTCGTGCTCATAGTGTACGTATTTGTTTAGTGAAAAATGAAATTTGTAAGCAAGTGTAGAACTCCGTGCGGAAATTTTTCTACATCAATTCATGCAGAAAGATTCATAAAAACTGTGCAGATATATTCTCCTGTAACGTAATTTCGAGAGGTCTCTTAACCAAACATAATTTAAGAGAGCTTCGTTCACCCGTTAATTGGTGCGTGTCAGGTTCTCACTGTAATTAATGAATATTCTCGTCGATGAATTGCTTGCAATTTTGCTACTCTGCATGCGATGCCCCCTGGTGTCCATGAGACGAGAACACTGATGCCCGTCTGAAAACGCAAGTTAAACTGTTCTGCAAATTTACCCATTCTTTGTATTTTACAACTTGTCATCTCTAGTTAATGACAAATAGCTTCATGCGCAAAGTTTTGGTGTGCAGTTTTTCTCGTGCCATCTTTCTAAACACTTTTGAGACCGTGGAATATTAGAAATCTGCCTCGTACTCGATAAATTTTCAAATTTATCTCTGTAACATTTGACATCTGGACAGTTGTGCTTATTTACTTCTCTCATAACTAGGCAGTACAGAGATAAAAGGAGACCACCTTCTAAAATTTAACTCTTCGTTTTTACGAATCGTTATATTTACGTAGAATTTTTCGTTTCTTAGTCGTACAGTTCGGCTGCTGCATGGCGGCATATGGTAACTACAGAGGACGCATAGAACGCGATCTGCCACATGCGGATTCTGGCTTTTCTTTCGTATGTCACTTTCCTAGTTCCCACATACGAAGGCGATTCAAATATCCCCAGTTTTGTTTTTGCTTCCTCATAATTTTGCCTGTGCTACTGGATGCCTTATCGTAACGGCACTAACCCATCGAAGATGTTCGAGTAAATGCTTTGATGGTATTCGACAAGTTTTGTTGAAGCTTTAGTAGTTTAGTGGGAGCAAATCGAGGCTGCAGTTATAAGGAAATTTTTCGGACGTGCGAGGTGAAATTCAGTCCAATTACGCATTCCGGCATAAAATTTGGTCATTCTGAGTAGACAAGAGTATTGCACAGAGTCGAAGAATATATACGGGCTGTGTGACTAAGAACACTAATTTGCCAGTACGCATCAGCAATTTAGATCTGTCCTCGTTTGAATGTCTGAGAGGGTTCCGCTTTCGTATTCGCATTGGAAACGAGAGGCGGTGTTCCTAGGCAGTTTTAAGAGGAGGTGAAGTAGTTTTCGTATATTTCAATCAGCCTTCTTCATAAGTTTTATCCATTTAGTCGCTCAATTTTCGCACATAAACTAACTCATATCACGTACACAAGGCCTAAAATTGTTGTTTAAATGGTGTGACCACCACTCCAAAAATATTCTCTTCCTCATTTGGCATTATAATATAGTTTTGCATACCAGCAACGAACATGTGGTTGATTAAAAAGCAGTATAGCCAACATGCAACGGTTTTAGAGCGTCCGAGCTACTTCAATAATATGATTCTAAGATTTATATATTCACGTAGGTTTAATGGTAAATTGTAAACAATAGAACTATAAATAAAAACCATGAGTTCAAGAGGAATGAAATATAGTTCAAAAAAGTATTCATAGTGAATTTTAGTTGTTTACAGATTTGTAGTTTATTCACTGTACATATAACTGAGCCCTTAGCAGCAGTGCCTGCTATATGTGCATTCTTATGTTAAACATAACTTGTTTTGGATCGTAATTCTTCTAAACCTAAGGTAACATGACTGTCTCCAGAATCTTTGTATACTCAGGAGTGTTGATTTTGAGTCCCACTTCAATAAAATGAGGGCACACTTTTTCCATCGATTGCAATAACTGCAGAAATCATGACAGAGGCCGGATTTTACTCTAAATAACAGGAGAAACTTTTGATATGCCGAAAGCAATTATCCTTGAGTTGCTACAATTTGCGACCTTATTAACAACGAATTATTAGTCATGCACAAAGGTGCAAACAACTGCCCTTGTCTTTTCCAATGACACAAAAACCATGAGCTTCTTTCCTTCCTAGTGGTCAAATTTGAGCATACTGTCAGACTTGACCTCAAAATGAAGTCCTACTGCAGAAGAAGTCAAAATCTGCGACCCGAACGAGTAGAAGGATATTTCGACGTCTTCTACAGTAGGACATCATTTTGAGAACAAGTCTGACTGATGGTTTAGTCACAGATACTATTCAAAAAAATTGAAAATTAATATTTAAAATATTCCTGATTTACCGTATACACCCTGCAGTATCTACCTAAAAAAATGAGTGCCTAAATTGCCCAAAGCAGTCTAGAAAAAGAGTTTCTACTTAATAAATTTACCGAAAATAAACGCCAAACAAATCGAGGTTCAACTGAAGTTACAAGCATGCCTACCATATATGGCAGGTGCCACAATAAGGGGACGAAGATTAGTTTGAAAATTTAGAATTTATTCATTTTATTTCTAAAAAGCCTTGTTCACAGACAAAGAATGAAACAATAAGATAACGTAACATTTTCCAGATGATGATGAAAATTCAAATTATACTGGGGTTTGAAGGCCTGTGCAATTTATGGCCTTTTGCGGCATTCCCCTAGAGATTTTCTTCCTAAGTGCTCCGGGCATCTCTGTAAAAAAGTTATTGAAGCATAATTTTCTCTTATACCTTTTCCCTTTGTGGGTGGTTAAGAGAATAGAGCGCCTTTCATACAAGAAGTCAGTGTTTGAGGACTGTCGGAAGGCACCCAAATATGGGTATCGAATGCTAACTTTGTTTTCTATTCTGGAGTCGGGTAGGAAGTCAAGGGACTGAACAATCCCACGACTTCCGACCTGACTCAAGAATTGAGAGCAAAAACAGCATTCCACGCCCATATTTGGGTGTCTTCGCAGATATTGACTGATCGTGTGAAGGGCTCTTGAGTGAGTTAAACGCTGTTAGAAGAGGAACGAGAGGTAGGCCGAGATTCGATGAGTTAGATGAGGTGAAAGGTGCCTAAAAGTTAAGAATCTGTCTTGAGGGGGCAAAGCTCCATGCAAGAGATAAGAATGAGAGAGGCTAGTACGTAGGATTGTGGTTGGCTCAGCCCCGATGGACAGGACGGCCTTTGCTGTGTACTTTCAGGGGGCCTCATGCGGCCGTGCGAGACGTTGGAGAGCACGGCTGACAATGACTTGTCGGAGTAATCCATGGGTTCTTGAGGGAGTCTCATGACGCAAGCTCTCATGGGCGTGTTCCATCACCAGCAGCCGGATGACTGTCTTTTGCTCCATTCTGACTGTTGCCTAATATTTTTCTGTGTCAAGATTTCACTTTTCTTTTTTTCACTTTTGCTCTTTGGAACTTGGACCACCCTGTCCGTGTGAGGGGAAATGGTCCTAACTTTTTTCTATTCGATAATTTTCTGTCTCTTGAAACATAAAAACTGAAAGCTAAAGAATCTTCATCATTAGATATCACTACAGTTCTCTGTGACAGCATGCATGCTTTGAGCGCAGGCTCATCGACGGTAATTTCAGAGTTTAATATCCGAGTGGCCTATGCCAGATATATGATGACTGAAAATAAGCTCGTTCGAGCGTTATAGCATAGATTGTGGCAAGGTGCAGGATACGGACGCCAACATCAGCGTCCTGAGAATGGGTAAAACCTCCTGATATAGAGAGCAAATATTAGTCAATTTCATGCCGAAATTTATTTCCAGCTGAAAGATGCCCCTTTTCTCTGAATGGTATTTGCGCTTTAGAATATAAGAAATATGATAGAGTAAACTGTGTCTCACGCGTTATACTAGTTACCTGATGTTCCAAAGCAAATTTAAGCCTTCAAAATGTAGATCATTTTTAAAAAGTAATACTTTATTTGACATTTTTAGCACTTGACGTAAATGGATAAACATAAGGTTTTGTTTCGGGAGGTATCGAGAGTTACTGCACCGGAGCTTGATCTGCAATGCGAAGTTCAAATACCGAGGCGTCGCTCAAATTTTTTCTAATAACTCTTCCTGTGTCCTTATGCAACGCTTTCTCTTTCTCCAAAACTTCATGAAACGATCGTAATGATGCAAAATTCAGTAGATCCTGAAATTCTTAATTTAACTCCAGGATCTGCTCAAATTACAATACGTGACAAAATTCCACTTTTATCTTGATCCTGGGTTGAAACTATCATGTCCCAATTCTTAGCACCTAAACAAGAGGAAAAATAAATTATTTTGATGATTTAACTTTTGTGTTCAGGTCACTAAACTTACAAATTGCCTTTCTTCAATTTGATATCAGTAATAAATATAATGCGACTTTGATACAAAGGCCAAGTTTCGTAGAAATAATGGGAATATTCCATTGTTTCGTTATAAAAGCCGTTAGGAAATAACCCTTGAATTATCAGAAATTAAAAATCTTATTAGTCAGTGTTGTCATTCGCCCTAGTATCAAAAGCAACCAGAAGCCTGGAGGACACCAGTATCGCAGTCGGGATGTTGGGTGACTAGGTAGCATCGGGGTGAGAAGTTACTCCTAACTCGATTGTAGATGACTGGCACCCACGAGGCACGTTGTTTCGTTTTTTATGAGGAACAGTATTCATACTTGAATCGTTTGCACCAGGAAGTGCGTGCAGTTTTAGTCATGTGTTCTTTAGCTGATCTTGATAACAACGTGTACTGTACTAAACAATATGTGATCATAAACCATTAAAGCATCACCTTCACAAAATTTAATTTTTAAGAACTGAAGAAAACAATAGATATGTTTTTCATCTTGCGAAACCCATCTTTAATTACAACTCATTCACTTCTCTGAACATCCAAGAATCGTTTCCGATTATTCAGTTCGAGAGACGATTCAGTAATTCAATAAACGAGAGAGGAAACACGTTCAGACGTTGGAGCTCTTATACTTCAGTTGGTAAAACAGGCGGTAATGAACTTTTCCCATCGAGCTCACCTCTGAACAAATAGAAACTAACGGTTGATAAACGATATCGTGGTCATCCTAACAGAACAAACACCAAACTCCCAAAATGAGAACCAAAAAGATGGATTGAAGTATTATAACGGTGTGCACCAAACTGCACTTTTACTTCCGTAACGGAAACGCGCCTGCCTTTAAAGATAGTTTTACACTGTAAATGAACAATTGTCAATTGGTGGGCGAATTCCTTGCACCCTTGAAATGCGCTGTGGTACCCGAGTCGTAGAAGTACAAGCGCATTTTGTCCAGCACTCACACGCATGTGACTCGGCCCTCAAGTTCTCTCTAAGGCTTACGCCATAGCGACTATTATTTTCTTCAGGTGATCAATTTATTTCAATTAATCAATGCAATTACACAAGGTGCCAAACATTTTCCGTACGCTACAGCTCCTAATAATTTTTCGGGGAGGATCGTTTATTCACGAAGAACGTTTTCACACGCTATTTTCAAGTAAATTGTAACACTTCTCGGAGAGCAGGTGCTTATCGACAAAGCAGCAGGTGAGAGCCAAAGACTGATACGATTTCGAAAGCCATAAGATTTAGCTATACAGTCGCTATTCTTTCTTCTAAAATTTAGTGGGGTATAAGGTTAAACCAAAGACTGCTTTATACAAGAAAAAGACGTGCACAGTATTTTACCTGGCTTTGCTAGCAAAGGCCTTACCATTCTCATCATAAAGTTCTTATTTTCATCAAAAAAACTTCACTAATCAGTAACTAAATGTGGCACAAAATAGTATTTAATAAACAGGCATCACAAAATATGCTTTATTAAGAATGCACAGGAACTTTTGATAAAGCACTTAATACCGTACCACAAATTTACCCAATTAGTTTCACTTAGTCGACATCAAGTAAGCATCAAAACTAAATTTTAAACCTATGGCGGAAAAAAATCCCAGGAGAACATTCATGAACTGCTCTCCGTCCATTCAGAAATTAAATGATGACATTCCACTGGACATCGAAACTCACTTATAACCACACAATATAACAAAGTTTCTATCATTCGCACATTTTCAACTAAGAAAATCACAGAAAATGAAGAGTATTTGTTATATGCAGATTACAAATTTACCGCTAATAATGTTTCCTGTAAAATCCACAATAATTTCATCCACTGGAACACTTAAAAGTAGAATTGAATTAACTCACCAAATGCCAACGTGAGCCTTCATGACTGATGTCTGAAAATGCTCTCTATTCTTGTGCTGATCTTTTTCTAAGTTATAGAGTCCTCTCAGGAGCACATTTGTTAAGTATCGCCGTAATAAGTTACACTGTGTGCCAATGTCATAGAACTTCTCGATTGTTGATAGAACAACAACCAACCTCTGCCGATATCGTACTGTTGGTCTAGCCTCCATTGCGAAGCCTCCATTTGACAATATCTCGTGTCAAAAGTATTTTGATGAGGTGATGTCAGTTAACCTCTTGATTTCTTGGGTGAAACACTCCCTTACCATGGCCAGAGGCATCTTACCGTGTACATCATCATAGGACAAGTATTGATCACACTTTTTTTCCAACGATACGGCCACTTAGGTTGCACAACTTTCCTCATTGGAATGGAGGGGAGGGAGAAGGCCCTCTAGACAACCCACTACATGTAGATGCAGCACCGTTTGATAAAATATTAGGGCCAATGCAATTCACAGTCAATTTATTTTAGTTTTGATTAGATTTCACAATCACAGTCAATTTACATTATTCACAATTCTCTGTCATGAAAATACCCATGAATTTGTCATCACTTCTGGAAATAATCAGGTTTTCATGTATTATGTGTAATTCTTTCTCAGGAGCAAATTAAGTAAGTGATGTAATTGCGTCTATTGTCAAGAAATATTTCTGATGCTCGTCCCCAACTTTCGTACAGCGAGGTGGGGGCTTTGCTGTCGGCAAACATGGAGCAGGCACATTAAAAATGCTTAGCACACGTGTCGGTCGGGTGGATCGACCTGGTAATTTCTCCATTGGAGGATATGAAGGCCAATGTTTTTTTAAAAATGAAAACTTGAAAGGATTGAAACACAGCCAAGACTTGAAAACACAGCCAAGCACTTCTGCCTTGTTGACTCATCTTCAGGTATTTTAAATAAACTATACTTGTTTCTATCAAAGTAATTGCGTTTACAGTTCCCCGCACTTCACTTATTATGCATTTTGTTTGAAAACCCACTAAAACACGGAAAAAATGAAAAACTCCAACACTGAAACATCACTTCAGTGTCCTTCCTTTCTGAAAGTGAAATATTAGTTCTCGTAAACTGTTAAGGAATGAAAATAATCCGTACATGATCGATCTAAGCGATGGAATGTAATCCTTATAAGTTCAACAATAATTGCTTAATGCGCTTAAAATTACATAAGCTCTTGATGGTGACGTAAATAGGAAACACTACGAATACAAGAAATTCTCAAAATCCAACCCAACACAGAAACAGCTGCCACTTCTGTGGTCCTCCATTTTAGAAGCGAAACTTTGTTTGATTGTTGTAAACTTCAGAGGAATGAAAAATCCTTGCTTGAGAGATCAAGCTTGTAAATTTCAACTCGAGCTAATCTTCGAAATTACTGTACAATGAGCGTAAAATTACATACGTTATATTGATGGGATAAATCATAAACACTGAGGAGAAAAAGCAGCGGCAACATTTCATAATGAGATGTACATTGAAACCGGACTTCGCTTCGTTGTCTTAGGGTTCCACCAAAATTACACAAGAAACTAGCTATATATCTAATATATTGTAGTACCTGAACTTACGGTTGTAATTTAGCCGGTAATTTACTTCGCTTACTTTTGAAAATTTTTCTAAAACGGAATAATCTTTGTGAAGTTTAGAAAATGGGTAGAGAGGTTGAAATCGAAATTCTGAAAACTGTTCGAACTTTGAGAATAACATTATCCGTTTTGAATCCGATATAACATTGATCGAAAACTCTGCAATTGCACAGAGCTTATGTTGTTCCAACACATTAGCGCTTTACTTCAAGATAGTTTCAGGTACACAGTGCTGATGATACAAATTCTATCTTAAGAATTTACTGTGTAATCATCTCTTCTCAACATCATCATAGAAGGGATAAAATAATATTTCATACCGGGAGCGGCCATATTGTTAAGAGACATGCGGCAAACAGAAGTTACTCAATGTTTTCTTAGCAGTTTAACGCCCTTGGAAGTGCAATCCCATACTCCATTGAGAAGTGAAAATATGACATCAACAAAAGTAAGAGTTGGAAGTTTCAAGGATAGAAACTTTTCGCGCTTACTGCGAACTGAAAGTAACTGTGGAAAAAACAAGAATAACTGTGAAAATGTTAGTAAGGAATATTCTTGTCCGCTCATGGTGTGAGTGTCTCCCAGCAGACAGGATTCAGACAAAACTCCCCGAGAACAAACCCCCTCCGGTAAGGACAAAACCCCCAATGGATAAAACCCCCACTGGACAAAACCCGGCAGGATGACACTCACGTGCTCGTATGCCAAAACCCCGATCGTCAAAAGTCCTTTGGAATGAAAAAGCGAACACTTTCAATCATTATCCATGAGTATATGAACTCCCGTTTATGTATGCCTTAATTGCGATGCATGCTGTATTGGAGAAATTGCTGAACTTTAACAGTAGGATTGATGAACACAGGCGAAATGCGAGAGCAAGCTAGAGTTTTTCCTTAGGGTATGAGTAGTAGCATTTCAGCTCCCATAAACACTCAGTTACTTTCGATAATGCTAAATAAATTCAAAAAGATAAAAATTATTCTACTCAAAAAATGGTGGAAGCCTTTCATTCCGTCAACCAATCAAATAAAGCTATTAATAAGCTCAACATTGATGCGTCACAATAAATTAGGTTTTGCTTACATTTGGTTTTGCCGTGCATGTTTACCACCAATAAAAATGACTGTGTTACGAAGACATACAGGTTGCTGTGTCATTCAGAATGTGTGTTTTCAAGTACTTGCCGTACCTGTAGATTTATGAAGAATGACAATCAGACATCTTACATCCTTCACGACCATTTCAATGTTCAGGTCAGCGTGGTCAGCGTGGCATTGTGGAAAATTTTGGAAAGGATCTAGAAACGAAAGTAGATATTCTTTAACACATTATTTATTTAAAATCAAAGTAGGTTGTTCTGTTTACTATTACAAATAAGATAATCATTTACGATGATTTTATGCATCATGTTGTAAAATTATCATTCTTTCAGCTTCTGATTCTTGAATGCGAAATTGTTTGCTCAGTTATTCATGACAAATTTTAATGAAAAAGATGCCGTGAAACAACTTGAACATTGTGTTTTGGCTGTCATCAATGTATTCAAGAAGTTATTACGCGTAAAACACATAAAAGCTGTTTAGTGTAAATAGCAGATTTGTAGTACTCTGGAGTAGGTTTCCTACCAGCTTGTAAACGTTAATACTTAATTATGGAATGTCTCAACTAATAAGTAATTAACAACTTAATTGAAAAAAAAGACAATAAAATATGAGGCTTCGGACTGAAAACGGGACGTTTAATGTTTCGTAATGGCAGAAGCTTTTGACAGGATTGTCATACAGTGAAAAATGTGTGAAATAAATTTTACTATACGCTTCAGTTATGCAAAATCACGTATTAAATTGAACGCAGTTATAGTTGAAATATAGGGTGAGTTCGATCATATTGGAGGTTATAATTGACACATACTACTTATTTAGATATCAAAGTAATAAGTAAATATACCTCTTTCAAAAACGTCTAACATTCTCTCTTATGTATTCACCTTACACTGTAATAAAGCCTTCAACAAAGTTAAGTATTCATTCGTTGCACCATAGACGGCACACCAACATCAACTTTCATTGTGATTTTGACATTCATCCTACAGACGATATAGAAACTGATATAATACGCGTCTTCACTCAGCTACAATTTTACTGGACAAGATAAATGTGTTTTCACGACTGTGAAGAAAGAACGAATGATGGTATGGTTAGTGGAGGTATGTAGTTTCCCTTGTATAACGCTGAGATTTTATAAATACATAATTTTTTATATCCATTTACCTACAATGCGGTTGTCACAGGTCGCTTAGCTAGTACAAGTACTATTTTCGGTTTCGTAGCCCTTGAGAACTTCTCCCAAGGTTAGGCTCGTACTTTCTCCCACAGTTTCAAAACATTCTAACTAATCTTAATAAAAATAAGTTTAAAGCATTGAATACGCCTTGCATATTATTCGGCTTCAATTTTCTATTTAAAACATGAATTTAAAATTTATGTTGTCTCATTATGGGGCTTCTAAATATTCAATAAGCTCCGTCATTTCAATAGACTATCGTAGAAGCTACGCAGCAATCAAATGGAGTGACGGGAATCAGTGAGGGTCATACTTGTTTTATTGCTTACAGTAGTACAATTTGACAATGCTGTCCTCATTAGGCGGCTACTTCTAAGTAGCTCTGAAGTTATAGATGCCGTCTCTCAATCAGGCAGTTGATCGAGTCTAAAGAGCACTATTTATAGCTAGCAAACCGTTGTATCGTGGTCATGCTCACGTCGTAGACGGAGAATTCATTGCCAGTGAAGAATCAGTTGCGCATTTGATGGGTGTTACCATCCTTGACTGTGGTTCAAATAGACATCATTACTTCAATTTAATTGCAGTCCAAGACCATGACTATTGATTTAATGCGTTGTTGTTTATTAGATTCTTACTTTCCAATCATTCAGTGTAGTAAAAAATAATAAAGGTGTCTTAGAATGGTATCGATGTAAACAATGATAAATCTTCAATTGAACCTTCTTGAAGACGAATATCTTTTCAAAAGGTTCTAATGTTTTCAATTTACTATAAATAAACACCTTAAAGGGCACTGTGTGGAATTTAATGTGACTTAAAGCTGCTTAAGTTCTAATTAATATTCTTTAAATTAAATACTTAGTTCATAACTTTCCCTTGCTGTATTTAATTTTCGCTATCATGCTAGTCACCAATCTCAAGTTGCTCAAAAATATTTAGAATAAATAAAAGAAAAATCAAACTTTTACTCGGATAATCAACACGTTGAAATACATTCAAGACCTCTGGGGAAATCTATAATTGACGTAGGTTAGGACCTCAACATTTCTCACGAAAATGCTGCTGCAGTAGAACTCCTAAAATGTGGATTCAGTGCAAAGTCCGACTATAGGCTTTTCGTTACAAAATTCGAGTATAAAAAGCTGCGTCCTATATCTAGGTTAGAGAGAACAAATTAAAATGTGGGTTCAGCATTTATTTTCTGCATTTGACAGTAATTAAAATAATTTTCCATCACATATATTGTTCAAAATTTCAATTTTTTGTGAACGTTTTAAATTTTCTTTTTTCGCATTTTTTCTACATATTATCTTTCCACTAGCAAAAGCAATTTTAATAGAATTGATTTGCAAAATTCTTCAAAGTAAATTGTCTGTGAAGCATAGGGTACAATTACTTTAAGAATCCTTCTCAAATGCATGTATTAAAATTTTGTCTTGATGTGCGGTGCTCCAGATACACAGCATTCGGGATACGAGGAATTTTACAGCATTCATTATTTTAAAAATTACACTTATACTTTAATTGTATTAAAGGTTTTAAGCAACGTATGACAATTTTTTATTAATTAAAGAAAATGATCCTCATACAGAATTAAAATATCGTTGAATTACTGTCCCTGTTACTAGAAAAACTGCAAAGGAATTTTCGACCTTAATACTGTCGAGTTCATTACAGAAGACCATGCGCTCAAATAAACTAGTATTAAACACTGAAGTGAGCTTCAAATCAAGTCAAAGAAGAATAAATTCTCCATGTTTGAATGGAAGACGTAGTAGAAAAAGAAGGAAAAGACGATCCTTGCCACTGTAATAAACTTATCACAGTAAAATAAGGATTTGGAAATTCTTGAATACATATATAATACAATACTATATTAAAAGACGCACTATATGATTGATAGAACGATAGGTAGGTCTCTTAGATTTCAAACGTATTTGCTGTTCTGGGACCCGTTTTGTTTTTTCGTGGGTAACTTCAAGAGCATCAGCTCAACCAAATGACATTACTGTATACAGTTATGTGCGGCAACTCTACTCGCGTGGCTTTTAGAATCTTGTCAGTTCCAATAGAATCATTCATGATGACTTCGTTCCATTTTCACACACATCTATATAATACATATCCCCACGTTTTCAGTTTGCGTACGGTAACGTCTTAACTAATCGCTCGCCGGACTCTCGCTGTTCTTAAGTGTATGCGGAATGTATTTTTGATTTAGAGCTTTCCACCTTCAATCTCTTAAATTATCTCATGTAAATCATTCTCACTTTTGCAGACTGAAAGCTGTCACCTAACTCGGCTTCCATAGAAATCCGTTATTGTCGATATAGTAATGATTAAACACCTCACTCTCATATTAGTCACATTAATGTTCATTTGATGTCATTCACCAACCCCTCTCATAGTTTTCGTGACTGATTCAGTTGTTACAATGATTTACTGACTTGTCTGCACCAGCATCATTGAAATATTCAGACTGTAGATTCGTTGCTTGCAATCACAGAACAAAATCGGTATCGGTTAGCACAGTTCAGTTGCTGATCAGTGCAAACCGAATTATAAATTTATTATAGTCAGTGTAAGTTAGAGTGGATTTCCGTTAAAACTGATACAGCCACAATTTTTGAATTTCCCGTACTTATAAGCTTTTAAACAGCATTATTATAAATAGTACGCTTTGCACCCCAAAACATGATTTTGTGCTGAAAATACGTGATAAAAACTTCACTGTAATACCTCAGAAATTCCTGGGTAGTGAAAATAAGAAATTCTGCGACAACTTTGTTCCTTGAAGTCACGTAAACGAGACTTTGTTATCGAAGAGAAAATTAAAGTTCAGTCAAAAAGTGTCTGAAGCGTCATGTGCAAGTTTACATTGAAAAGAAGCCGCACATATCATTTAACGATCTCCGCAAGCTTCGCCTGGACGGCAGACACGAGTTAAACCTCTCTCAAATCACCAGGACTCTGTGGAGCTTCAATGAATTCAACAGAAAGAAGTTTGTAAACACAGCGGGAGTCTGGATCACGAGAAGGGCTCGGGAAGAAAAATCGAAAGCTCGCAATCTCAGGTAAATCACCAGAGAGGATTATGACGACTAATTTTTTATAATTCGCGATTTTTAGTCTACTGTCATTGGCCATTCCTGCTTCTCTGTAACTTTTCATGCAATATTTTATGAAGTATTTCATCTGTGAGTTTTGTTGACTCGCTCTTCGATGTAAGTTTTCGGAGTTAGAATTTCGTGTCTTTGGATTTCCACGGCATATGCCAATGCAAAGAACTGAGACGATGGGCAAGGAATAAAATTTCACAAAAGATATCACTAGTCTACCTTCGTTCGCTAATGATTTACACCGACTGTTTAAATATAGTTAACGTAATTTGCATCGTCATCGTCAGTTGTACATACTTACTGTATAACTGAGCCGTGGCAGTGGGAAAAGCTGAGTATATATCGTTGAGGCATACGAAAGCTGAGACTCTGCTCTCGACTCGGAAAGAAGCTTTCTAACAACAAAATACGTCTTTGTTTGTAAGGAAGAAGTACGTGTGTGCAGGTGTAAATATACAACCGTAAACAAAGTGCCAAGTTAGCGAGCGGTGTGCTGTATACTTCAGTATACAAGCGACATGTATGCTCTACATTGCAGTACGTTTTGCCGTGCATCAACTTCCCGCAAATTCAATCCTTGGCCTACAAGGCAACCTAAATGTCAAAACTGAAAAACATAGAGTAACTTCTTCAATTCTGAGCAGGATTCATAACAGTCTGTCTTAGGGACATAAATAGTGAAAGGTGATTATGAACGCTGTAGAAATTATTTTTTAATTATTGATCTTGAATTTGTAGGAGTATTTCCTGACAAGAATGGGAATAACTGTTGTACAACTTGAACATCAGAAAACATACTACTTGCCTAGCTACGAGTTCAGGAGTAATTCATCAAATGAGTACTGAACGTGACCCCTCGTTGCAAAATCCGTATACATGCATGTATCGCAAAACCTCGGCACACACAACTGTGATGGACGAACGGCGTGCGACCGCTCGAAAAATTCATAGATCAAAGCCTCGCGCGAGTTTGATAAGCAAAATCCTGCACAGGGCAAAACATTGTAAGACAAAACCGCATGTTGATAACGCCGTACGAATATATCATATGACGAAGCATCATACGAAAATCATTACGGGATAAAATACCTTGTGAGGCAGTACAATACAACGAAACCCCTGACAAAACCAACTGAGAAGAAAACTCATAGGATTAATCGCGTTCTGTGAATATCAAGTACTTTAGAATAAAGTTTCATATCGGAACAATTACTCTTAGCAGTTAACGTATGCTTGGGGAAACTATCCTTAAGTACGAAATGTTACTTATATTGTGTGATATTTCCACCAATTATAAATCATAAAAATAGAAGTATTTAACAAAGCAATTGTTTAACCAACTGCTATGGGACGATGTTGGTTGATAGAGGGCTACCAAAATTATACTCTTTTCATTCAATTTCGATGGTATTAAACAGCAATAAAGTCTGAACACATACAACATGTTAATCGTAAGTTTTTTCCTATTTTTCGATTTTCCTGACTGGTTTTACACGAGGAGTCTAATGTAGTTAATCCGGCGAGTCTGTGTTTGTATGTGTGTTTTATCCGATTGAATTTTGCTCTCGCGAAGAGGATGTATCTAAGACGAAACATGTTTCGCACGAGTTTTTAATTAAGAAGATTTGGTTGAAGAAAACTTTTTTTGCATAAGGTAAGTGGTTCTTTTTCGGATAAGCCTGGTAAAGGAAGTTTACGAGTGAGACGCTCTTTTTGTTCAACATGAGTTTTATCTAAAAGATTTTTTGACTGAATGAATGTACTCGATGTCAATTCTGTTAGAACAACTGACCAGATAGACTTTACGACTCTGTAGTGGCCCTAAAAAATTCAAAATTTCCAATCCTAATTCTTATCCAGGATTTTCTGATGATGGCAACACCAGTTATTAGTAGGATGCAAATCTGCACTTGTCCAGGAAATCACTGAATTAGTGAATATATAATGAACGCAGTACAGATAGTGCAGTGCATATTTCTTCAAAGTTATGAAAAGAATAGTTTACTCTTTATATCCTATTTATTTCAGCAAAACATAGGCGACAACTCACGAAGAACATTTTCGTTAGCACGTGGAAAGAAAGAAATTTATTAAAGACGTTCTCGCATTGCTGGTACCAATTTTCCAACCTCCAGTAAATCGTTTAATCGAGGTGCTTTGCAGACTTTGCATAAGCCTTGTAACGAATTGATTCATTTGAACTCACTCAAGAGACACCGTCGTATATTTATGAAAATCTAATATCGGCTGTCGTTACAGATTATGTCAGAAAAGAAATAGGTATTGATAAAGCGTTTA